>CM067374.1:109662632-109821781 GCA_034401795.1 Chaetoderma sp. LZ-2023a
GCATGACACGTGTGTTGGTTGACCTGGATATTTCAATGACTGATTTTTAGACAAGAAATTAATCCTAGGTAGAAGCTTAAGGCCTTCCCCTGTAACCACAAAACGGTCAACCTCGGCTGATAAGGCGTGAATTTCACTCCTACGCCTAGCCGAGGCCGCAGCAATTAAAAATACAGTTTTAAGAGTTAACATTTTCATAGAAATGGAACTAAGTGGTTCAAAAGGCTTATCACCTAGTACCTGGAGCACCAGTGATAAACTCCAAGACGGAATCAGTGGAGGATTCCTTGGTCTTAGATTGCCCATGCCTTTAATTAATACATTTAATGTACTTACTTCATCACTCCCCCTATTAGCCAAGCAAGGAATAACAGTCATTAAAGCTGACTTATAACCAGCAATAGAGTTAGGCTTGAGGCTATAGGCATCATATAGGTGACAGAGGAAATCAGCCACTACCTGAATAGATGATTCCATTGGATCAATACATCTTTTTGAGCACCATTCTGCAAATCTGTTGATTTTATAATTATATGCTCTGGAGGTTGACCCCCTCCTGGCTTTGGCCATAAACATGGCCGCTTGCTCAGAAAAGCCCTCCTTAATTCTAGATTCCTTGACAACATCCACGCAGTCAATCGGAACATTGACGGATTGTCGTGAAGGGCCTTGCCCTGGAAGATAAGGTTGTCCATCAGAGGCAGCGGAACCGGATTGCAGACCAGAAGGTCCAGCAGATCCGTATACCACGATCGGCTTGGCCAATCCGGGGCGATCAGAAGCACTTGGCACTCCTGCTGCCTGATTTTCTGAAGCACCTTTGGAATCAGGATTGCTGGGGGGAATGCGTATGCATACATTCCCTCCCAGCTGATAGCTAACGCATCTGTTGCGAAAGCGCTTGGGTCTGGAATCGGAGAGACGTACGTCGTCATCTTCGCATTCTTCTTCATCGCGAACAAATCTATGTTGGGTTTCCCCCAATGGTCGAACAGACGATCCGCCACACATTGATTTAGTTGCCATTCCGTGGGTAAAACACTCATCCTTCGGCTCAATGAGTCTGCTAGCAGATTTAACCTCCCCGGAATATGAACTGCTTTCAAGGTGATCCCATGATCCAGGCACCAACAAAGCAGTCCCCATGTCATCATACAGAGACTGGGCGACTTCGTTCCGCCCTGGCGGTTTATGTAAGTCACTACTGTTGAGTTGTCTGAACGAATTAGAACAATCTTGCCCTGAACTTTCTGTAAGAAATGTTCCAGGCCCAGGACTACTGCTCTTAGCTCTAGTAGATTGATATGTTCCTTGGACTGATCCAGATCCCAAAGCCCTGATACTGTGGACTCTTCCAGACAAGCTCCCCACCCCTCCATCGATGCATCTGTATACACAGTCACCTGAGGGTGGGGAGGGGTTAGCAAAACCCCCAGCAAGAGATTCTCTGTATTCAACCACCATTGCAGGTGGTGAATCAGAGGCGCCAACACCGGCACGTTCGAGTCCAGCGAACCTGAACTCTGGGTCCACTGTGTCATGAGAAACAACTGGATCGGACGCCTGCGCAAGGCGGCCTGTGGAATGACTGGTTCCAAAGAAACCATCAAGCCCAGCATTCTCAAGTAAACCCGTGCCAGGACATGACGACTGTCGCACACCGACTGAATTACCGAGATGAGTACTTGAACCCTCTCCTGAGTGGGGTACACATACCCCGTCTCCAGATCGAAGAACATGCCCAGGTAAACAAACTTCTGGGATGGAGTTAGCTCTGATTTCGGGAAATTGATTATCCAGCCCAAGTCCGAGAGAGTTTTCAAAACAATCACCAGATTGGCGGACAACGCTTCCCGGGTGTGTGCTTTCAATAGCCAGTCGTCTATGTACGTGTGGACTGCTATGCTTCTCCTGCGGAGGTATGCAGTGATCGCGAGAACCACACGGGTGAAGACCCGAGGAGCCGTGGAAATTCCGAAGGGTAACACCCTGAATTCCCACCGCCGGCCCTGAAATGCAAATCTCAGGAATCGACGGAAACTCCTCTCTATGGGAATGTGGAAATAAGCATCCTTCAAATCTATCGACGCTGTCCACATCCCTCGCTCTAACCCCGCCAACACCGAGCGCACAGTCTCCATCTTGAAACTGGGTGTCTCGATGAACTTGTTCAACGGCTTGAGGTTGAGAATCGGCCTCCACCCTCCGGTGTTTTTTGTTACTAAGAACAGGGTTGAATAGAAGCCCGGGCACCTCTGTGCCGGCTGAATGGCTTCTTTTAGTATGAGGGAATTTATTTCCTCCTCTATACACAACCTCTGATCTGGATCCCGTGGAATGGGAGTCCAGATCGGCGCGAGAGACAGTCGCGATGGCGGGCCTGTCACCCAGTCGGGACGATACCCGACCGAAAGCCATCGCAAGACTAAACGGTCCTGAGTCAACCGCTTCCACTCTGGCAAGCGGGCGGCCAAACGGCCGCCCACCGGTCCACCTAGGGATAGAGGTGGACATAAGGAGGGCCAGAGTGGCACTGTTCTCTCGGCCTGTAACACCGGAGTGGTTCCCACCGCGGTAACCAGGCCATCAGGCCCGATTACCGCGACCAGATCCCCGCGCGCCCCGCCCAGCGCCGCGCGCACCACGGTGCGCGGGCTGCTGTCTGGCTGGGTGCGGCTGGGGAGCCTGCGCCCCCCTCACTGCTGGCCGAATCGCCCGTGGCCTAGGCCTACGTTGCGACGGTGGCTGGCCCCTGACCTGGCCAGCACCACCTCGAGCCTGCAGAGGACGATACGCAGGGGGTGCCGCGCGAACACGCTCCCGCCGGAGCACCTCAAACTGTTCCCGCAGCGCCCTCTGGTTATTAACCAGAGTGACCGTCTCCTGGAGGTGCCTGCATCCCTCACCTCCAAAGAGACCAGGACCTGTCATAGGCGTCCGCAGCAGCCTATTATACAGGTCCTGGGACGGGCACAGATTGTCAAGTGCAAACGTGCGCCTCGCCCGGACACTTCTGGTTACCGCCCGCGTCAAACAGTCCAAAGCCAGGTTGATACCATCCTGAATGGCTCTCTGGACTGTCACCGGGCTAGGTTGGCGTGATGCGGAAGCCGCTACCACCCCTTGTAGCAGCTGGGAAACGTGGGATAGAGCGGCAATCGACGCTCTCCCACTCTCCTCCGCATCCCGCAGCGCGGCATTTGCCGAACGCAACGCGTTCGAGCACAAGACTCCCGTGTCAGAACGGGAGCCTGGCCGCGCATCTTCGCCCAAAGCCGCGCGATCATCAACGCTCGGCTTTGGCACCACACCGTACCGCTGGTAATCCAGGGGCACGATGCGGCACCGCTTCGCCACCTCGCGAGGGGCCTTCGCGAGACGTCCATTCACCTTAATGGACGCCTCTGCCGCTTCGAACATGTCCACGACATGCTCAGCAAGCGGCAGAGATGGCATAGCGGTAGCCGCCGGCCTACCAGCTAACCACGGCCTATGGTCACGCTGGCTAGCCGGCAGCTCCACGGGTAGATCTGGCCGAACACTCACCAGCCACTGGCAAGCGTCCGACCAATCCTCCTCCGTGGCTAACTGCGAGCGCTCTACTAGACGAGGGCCTTCGTCTTCCTCCAGAGCACTCGCAGTTGATGTCGACGGCGGGTAAGCTGATACCCCTGGCAAGCCTGGAAAAGCATGCGGGCCCGAGAGAGCAGGCATGCTAAAATCCGCGGCTTGACCAGGAGCAGGCGCCGTGGCAGAGCGCGGGGTAAACACCGCTCTACCACGGGTCTGACCAGCACCAGCCATACCATCGGCAAGCCGAGGTATGCGGTATCCGTGGTCAACAGCACCGCCCGGGGACACCCTCTGGACCGTGAAATCTACTCCTGCGTGAGTAGAACCATGGAACACGTCGCCTGCATTCCCCGCGAGGGGTGCACAGACGTCGTATTCCATGGCCACGTCCTCAGAAGGCGACCCCAGCAGGAGATCCTCTTCTTCCTGGCCAGAAAGATTAGACTCCGGGTCAGCAAAGAAAGCTAACCCGGACTGGCCAGGAAAGGTGCCATAGGAGGGTTTGGCACCTTCGGCGCGCGGATACCCGGGGTCTGATGAGCAGACCGCGGGTCCCAGCAACAACCGTTGTCCACGGCCCCTCGGCGCGGCGCCATGCCTGCTGCCAGGGCCTTGGACTGCCCCCAACAAAGGGGCCACCTCTGAATCCACAACCGGACCGGACCTAAAGAGACCGGATTCAGAGGCGGGGATCACCTGCTCGTAAGCAGATGCCGAGGACAACAAAGGAGCTGGCCCAGGGAGCATGCCACGAAGCAACTCTGGGACCAGATCCTTTATTGTCCTCTGCATCTCTTGCAACATTTCGGACCTGAAGGCCTCCATATCCACCGCGGATGAGGCCTTCTTCTTACCCTTCTTACACACTTTCTCCTTCTTCTTCCTCTCTTCCTCCATTACCTTCTCCCTTGCCTGCAATGCGAGAAAATCAGACATTAATTCGCCCCCCCATAGCTTACATACGTCGCACTTCAGCAACGGTCCACAGGGACTGCAGCTGAAGCACAAGTGCGGGACGAAGCGGCTTTTCAGAAACCTCCCGCAGGACGGGCAACCAGGTCTCTGAAACAGGACAAAGGACAGGGACAATGAGCAAGATAGTTAAGGTTAGCAAACTCAAAACCAACTAAAAAGAGAGGACAGGATCTCAAGATCAGAAATCAAGAAGAACCAGCCATGGACAAAACGTTAATTGTTAATAAAAAGGCCAAGGCCGATTCTGACGTCATCACTCTCGTGACCAAATTAATCGATCCGCAACAAACACCAAGAGCAAGAACGAATTGTATAAGTAAAAACGGAACATTTCCGTTGAATTGGCATTTCGAGTACACAACAATCAGATATACAGAGATAACTCCTTCCAATTCTAGTATTGGCAAAAAGGGAAATTATCTCCCCTTTTGTTTACATTATAATTAGATACCTGATCCTTGTATAGACAAACCATCCAACGTGATGAACCGGAGAACTCCACCATAGTACGCCTCTACATTCTCTCCACCTCAGGGGAAGGAATTGGAGCAAGAGGGCAAAGTGAGAAGACCTTTATAACAGGCCTCCAACTCACTGAACATAGATCTTTTGGTTAGATAACCTAACAGTATTAGTAGGAAATGGAACCGTGGTGGAGAGAAAACATATCCTCTTGTGCCGAAAAGTCCACCAAAGCTTCTATGCGATACCTGTGGACAAAACACAAAGAGAAATGAGACATATGAAGCACCATGTTGTAAAAACCCAACATAATCAGGCGCTAATCACGGTAAGCGCGAGTCCCGGAAATACATTAAACCGGGACAAAACACGCTAGCATATCAAAGAATTCACCTGATAAAGCGATCCCGCTCCTTCCAGAGGCGAATCCTCCCTTTCCGACATGCTTCCACCAAAAATAAACGTCAAACGTGAGCGAAAAACAAGGCAACGCGCAGAAAAGTATGAAAACAACAAAACCGCATGTAACCCTTTGCCAATAAATGAGCAAAGAGGAAGTAGTAGTCGGCGCATGCGCGGTGGTGGGGCGAGCATCCGCCGGACTACCTCTGACTCCCTGCCCAGTAGGGGCACCTAACTGTTTTTAATCTGAGTGTTTTATTGAGTGAAAGCCGATATTTAGCAATATCAAAAGTATTAGGGAGGTAAGTATACTCTTGATGTGAAAGTTAGGGAGGTAAGTATGTTCTCATGATGTGAAATGGTCCAGTTGGTTAATGAAGAGTAGTCTTCTAAGATGACCATAGCAAAAATTGACCAATAAAATTTCTGTATAGATATTCTTAAGGCTATCACAAAAGGGCCCTTCCAAAGAAGCTTAGTTGAAATGCTCCAGTAGGTTAATGAAGCCTTTTAACCAATTTTCTTGACATTTTTGGAAATATAAAAAGGGCCCCAGAAAACATTGACCAATTAAATTTCTGTATAACGGTTCTGAAGTGTACTAGGCTACATTTTTCTGGCTAAGTTTGCTTGTTATTGACACAAAGGTTAATGAGTAGATTTTTTACCAAGAGCATTTTCAGAAATCGAAGATGGTTGACCACAAAATTTGACCAATTAGATTTGTTGATACAATAATGATAGTGTACTGCATTATGGTTGAAATCAATACTACTTGGAAGAAGAACATCCATTTTGAAAGATTTCTGAAAATTCTTGCAAATCCAAAATGATATGGCCACCAAAAATTTATCAACCAGACTTTTTTAGAGTTTCGGTTAATGAGTAGTCCTCTAAGCAATTCTATGGACATTTTCTGAAATCAAAGATCGTCACCCCACCCCCTTAATTAAACAATCATATTTATGTATAGAATTCCAGAAGTGTACCACATTATAGTCATTCCAGCCAAGTATGGGTGAAATCGGTTCATCTTTGAAGAGAAAATATGTATTGAAAGATTTGCGGAATTCAAAGATGGCCACTGGAAAACTTGACCAATCAAATATATGTATAAGTTTTGTGAAGCCTACAACCATGTTGGTCTTCTAGGTAAATTTGGTCAGAATTGGGTCATTTTACAGGAGACTACCAGTTTTAAAGAAACATCTTTTGGTGCCCTCCCCAAAGCATGTATCCTCAATAGACAGGTTAAGTAAATATTATCTATTCTATGCATAATGAAGCATGTTTCCAGTTAAGAATACTGTTTAGCGGCATGGAATATACCAAACAAGAAGTCATAATAATAATTCAATATTTACTCACAAGTGCTTTTTAGACAGTGTTTTAATCTTTCCTTCTCCCTCGTCTGGAGAAACTTTAAATGATGGGAGATGAATGATGCCTTCAGCTCGCAAGTCCTGCAAACACATCGCCAACAATTTGAAAAACATCTTAGACAAATAATTAGAGCATAGGAGTGATAGAAAATATAAACAAAAGTCACAAACTAGAAGGCTACATAGTCAAATATAAATTCAGTACCTGCCAGTTTGTCAGAACATAAACCTATCAAGTTAAAATTTAAACGTAAAATGGTCAAGTCTGCCAAATGGCTTCTGCCATGGTCTTTAGGAATGTCCATTTGCAGACTAAGAGAAGCATACTTTTGAAAATGTACCGATATATGATTAACATTTTAACTGCAAAGATTGGTCAAGAAGATCCAAAATACTGCTTAGTAAATGTCTGCAGGCCAAGAGAAAAGTATTGTTGAAAATTTACCACTCCAATGACTGACTCGGTTTATTGAGCAAGTATTTGACTGGTAAAATTTTAAAAATAATCCCTCGCCTTGCTAACAGACATTTCTCCCATCACGGCAAAAAACAGATTTGGCCTGCTTTACGATTAAAGAGCTAAATAGGCAATGGCTTAGATTCTATGCTTAGATGCATGAATTCAGCAATATTATTGTTATACAGTAAAATCAGTCTACAACAGATGCATTATGGACCAGTTTCACTGACCACATCCATGTATTTAAATTTCAGGGAAACCATGCAGTGAACCTCTTGCATATTTTGCAATTAATTTGACAGGAAAATATTCAACATAATATTTCTTATATCGCAGAAAATATTACTTATTTAGGGAATTGTCACTGAAAGGGTTCAGTGGCTGCAATAAATAACACATGGTCACCTATTATAAGTCATCTGCTATATGAAATGACTTTTGGGGTCCATACGATGGTGGTACCTTAGGACAGGTGATCACATGATGGACGGTCACATGACCAATGACCACAAGATTTAAAGAACCTCCATCTTTTCAGCCAAGAAGCAAGTGTTCATTATTGAGATTTTTTACTGTATTACAGTCACCTCCGGATGTTTGTAGAAATAGAGATTGAAGTTCTTGAGGACATTCCATCTCTTGTGCCATTTAGTACTGAGGAGACTAGAGCTTCCTTTCCTTCGATGCAACAACCAGCCCTCGCAATCACCCTTACCAAGATCCTTACATGATATACGGCGATCTGAAGAGAAGTATAATATGCAAATGTGGTTGTAATGCAACCATGAAGCTCAACTTTACGACTTTGTTATCTACTTTGAAACCTGACTCCAAACATAAAAATAAATATAGAAGGCTTATCAATACACTTATCAATGGCCTTTGACCTTTTGACCCCAAAGTAATTGTCTCGTCCCATCTCATTAGCAAATGTTCAAGTTTGGGTGCAGTATGAAAAACTATGATTAACAGAACATGAGATATGAACTGGTAAGTTGATGTAAAAGCAAAATGTTATTGTTGAGAAAAGCCTTGAGTTTTGTCATTATCAAACTGACTGTGACATTTTGATGCCCAGGTGATTGTGTCATGCCATCTCATTATAAGGATGTGTCCGAATGTGGGCCACGTATGCTAAACCAAACATGAGATATAAACTGCTAAGTTGAGCTAAATGGAAAATGTTAATGTGGACATAAACCCAATTTTAACCTAGGCCAGTGGCCTTGACCTTTGTCCCCAAGGTCATTGTGTAGGGTTGTGCCATTATAAGGAAGCATGTGTTCAAATTTGGGTTCAATATGATTAACCAAACATGAGATACAATCAGAAAAGTTGAGCTAAACACAAATTGGACGACGATGCTGGATGACACGTAGGGCATCACAATAGCTTGATTTACTTCATAGTCAAGCTAAAAATTAATCCAGGAAAATTAGGGCTAGGATTGAAATAAATTTTAAGTAAGCTAATATTTTCAGAATAGATTGCGTGTGCAAAATAAACGAAATCACGGCTTTCTTTTTTCACGAGAGAGTTGATACTTACCTCCCTAATACTCTTTGATATTGCTAAATATCGGCTTTCACTCAATAAACACTCAGAATAAAAACAGTTAGGTGCCCCTACTGGGCAGGGAGTCAGAGTGCAGTCCGGCGGATGCCAGCCCCACCACCGCGCATGCGCAGACTAGCACTTCCTCTGACTAATTTATTGGCTGACACACATGCAACTATTAAGAGCCTGAAGACCGAGCCTCTGTGGGGTGGAGAGGCCGGGTCCGTATTAGGGAGGTAAGTATCAACTCTCTCGTGAAAAAAGAAATCCGTGATTTCGTTTATTTCACTTCAAGAGTATACTTACCTCCCTAATACTCTTTGATATTACCAGAATTCGACAGGGAATTCGGTGGGAGGGAGGCGAGGTCAAAAGACCAGCTCTTCCCTATGCGCTTTTCTGCGTTTAAGGCACTTAAACTTCTGAAACTGTGTGAAAACACAGTCAGGATTTGAAAAAACATCGGCTAACACAAACTGATGGATGAGAGATGACCGAATGTCATATGCGCGCCCACCCCCCCCCCCCCCCCCCCCCTTCCTAGGAGGAAGACTCGAATGACCTCAATGTCCCATAGGCTCTCTACGTACAAGTGCCATGTACTATAGGACAGAGACGAAAAAGCTCAATTTTCATATACTCTCAATGATAAACCACATAAAAACACATACCATCACCATTTTAATAACAAAGGGTCACATGACAATACAATTAACAATGAACAACACATAAACAAGACTGACCTTGTTGAACTTGGCTGCTGACATCATCTTCCCAGTGGTGAAGGCTGATGCAGTCCCAAAAAGTGGTTGTTCCCATTAATTAATTGTGATATATACAAGTAATGAGGAAGCCTCATAAAAAAAGTACACCTGATTATCTTTTCAAAATCGATAAGGCGAGAGGATTAGAGGTGTCACGGAGATAATGGTCTGTAAAACTTGACTCACAGTGCCACTGAGCAACTGACATAATGTCATCCACAGGGACCCCATTAAATAGGGCAGTGGAAGTCACTACGCCCCGGACACTGAGCCTTGGCCATGTCAACTTGCTTACCGGTGACGGATTTATGTCAAAACTGAATACATTCTACAATCCACCTAGAAATGGTGTCCTTAGACGCCCTGCCATGGGGTTCAATATATGACAACCATAACGCTGACTGGTCCATCCGCCACTCCTGAGTACGTTGTTTGTACCGGATCAGTACTCGGATGGGACACCATGCTTTAGAATTAGGATCATATCTAGTTAAAGCTGGCAAAATAATAGGTTGACCTGGATATTTCAAAGACTGATTTTTAGCCAAGAAATTAATCCTAGGTAGAAGCTTAAGGCCTTCCCCTGTAACCACGAAACGGTCTTCCTCGGCTGATAAGGCACTCCTACGCCTAGCCGAGGCCGCAGCACGTAAAAATAGTTTTAAGCGTCAACATTTTCATACAAATGGAACTAAGTGGTTCAAAAGGCTTATCACCAAGTACCTGAAGCACTAGAGATAAACTCCAAGATGGAATCACCGGGGGATTCCTTGGTCTTAGATTTCCCATGCCTTTAATTAATACATTTAATGTACTTACTTCATCACTTCACCTATTAGCCAAGTAAGGGATAACAGTCATTAAAGCTGACTTATAACCAGCAATAGAGTTAGGCTTGAGTATATAGGCATCATACAGGTGACAGAGGAAATCAGCTACTACCCGAATAAATGAATCCATTGGATCAATACATCTTTTTGAGCACCATTCTGCAAATCTGTTGATTTTATAATTATATGCTCTGGAGGTTGACCCCCTCCTGGCTTTGGCCATAAACATGGCTGCTTGCTCAGAAAAGCCCTCCTTAATTCTAGATTCCTTGACAACATCCACGCAGTCAATCTGAACATTGATGGATTGTTGTGAAGGGCCTTGCCCTGGAAGATAATGTCGTCCATCAGAGGCAGAGGAACCGGATTGCAGACCAGAAGGTCCAGCAGATCCGTATACCATGATCGGCTTGGCCAATCCGGGGCGATCAGAAGCATTTGGCACTCCTCCTGTCTGATTTTCTGAAGAATTTTTGGAATCAGGATTGCTGGAGGGAATGCGTATGCATACATTCCCACCCAGCTGATAGCTAACGCATCTGTTGCGAAAGCGCATGGATCTGGAATCGGAGAGACGTACATCGTCATCTTCGCATTCTTCTTCGTTGCGAACAAATCGATGTTGGGTTTCCCCCAATGGTCGAACAGACGATCCGCCACACATTGATTTAGTTGCCATTCCATCGGTAAAACACTCATCCTTCGGTTCAATGAGTCTGCTAGCAGATTTAACCTTCCCGGAATATGAACTGCTTTCAAGGTAATCCTGTGATCCAGGCACCAACAAAGCAGTCTCCATGTCATCATACAGAGACTGGGCGACTTCGTTCCGCCCTGCCGGTTTATGTAAGTCACTACTGTTGAGAGATGCCCTGTAGGTGGGGCTTAGAATACACCTTCCGTATCCTCTGCGTGTCGTAAGAGGCGACTAAAGGAGGTAAGGGTGAGGTAACCATGACAGAAACCTCGAGTGCTGAAGACGGAGGTTCCAGGCCGCACGGCGCACTCTAATAAACCATGGATCCACGCACTTAACGCATATGATCATGTCGATAGTCACTAACAGGACTGGCGGTATGATCAGCGAACGAAAAGAAGAAGAAGACTACTGTTGAGTTGTCTGATCGAATAAGAACAATCTTGCCCTGAACTTTCTGTAAGAAATGTTCCAGGCCCAGGACTACTGCTCTTAACTCCAGTAGATTGATATGTTCCTTTGACTGTTCCAGATTCCAAAGCCCTGATATCGTGGATTCTTCCAGGCTAGCTCCCCACCCCTCCATCGAGGCATCTGTATACACAGTTACTTGAGGGTGAGGAGGGGTTAGCATAACCCCTGCCAAGAGATTCTCTGTCTTCAACCACCATTGCAGGTGGTGAATTAGAGGCTCCAACACTGACACGTTCGAGTCCAGTGAACCTGTACTCTGGGTCCATTGCGTCATGAGAAATAACTGGATCGGCCGCCTGCGTAAGGCCGCCTGAGGAATGACTGGTTCCAGAGAAACCATCAACCCCAGCATTCTCAGGTAAACCCGTGCCAGGACATGACGACTGTTGCACACTGACTGTATTACTGAGATGAGTATCTGAACCCTCTCCTGAGTAGGATAAACATATCCTGTCGCTAGATCGAAGAACATCCCTAGGTAAACAAACTTCTGGGATGGAGTCAGCTCTGATTTTTGGAAATTGATTATCCAGCCTAAGTCTGTGAGAGTCTTCAAAAATATCTCCAGATTGGCCGATAAACTTTCCTGATTGTGTGCTTTTAACAGCCAGTCGTCTATGTATGTGTGGACTGCTATGCTTCTCCTGCGGAGGTATGCTGTAATCGCAAGAACCACTCTGGTGAAAACCCGAGGAGCCATGGAAATTCTGAAGGGTAACACCCTGAATTCCCACTGTCTGCCCTGGAATGCAAATCTCAGGAAGCGATGGAAACTCCTCGCTATGGGGATGTGGAAATAAGCATCCTTCAAATCTATTGAAGCTGTCCACATTCCCCTCTCCAACCCCGCCAACACCGACTTCACAGTCTCCATCTTGAAACTGGGTGTCTCTATGAACTTGTTCAAAGGCTTGAGGTTGAGAATTGGCCCCCACCCTCCAGTGTTTTTTGTCACTAAGAACACAGTTGAATAGAAGCCCGGACACTTCTGTGCTGGCTGAATTGCTCCTTTTTGTATGAGGGAGTTTATTTCCTCCACTATACACAGCCTTTGATCTGGATCTCTCGGAATTTGAGTCCAGATTGGCACCAGAGACAGTCGCGATGGTGGGCCTGTCATCCAATTGGGATGATACCCGACTGAAAGCCATCGCAAGACTAAACGAGTCAACCGTTCCCACTCTTGCTTGTGGCGGGCCAACCAGCCCCCCTACCGGACCACCTAGGGAGAGAGGTGGCCATAAGGAGTGCAAGAGCGGCACTGTCTCCTTTGCCAGAAACACCGGAGTGGTTCTCACCGTGGTAACCGGCCCATCAGGCACGATTACCACAACCAGATCCTCGCGCGCCACGACCAGCACCGCGCGCACCTCGGTGTGCGGGTGGCTGCCTGGCTGGCTGCGCCTGAGGAGCCTGCGCCCCCCTCACTGCTGGCCGAATCGCACGCGGCCGAGGCTGCGCTGGTGGCTGGCCTCTGACATGGCCACATCCACCTCGAGCCTGCAGGGGATGGTACGCAGGGGGTGCAGCGCGAATGCGCTCCCTACGGAGCACCTCAAACTGTTCGCGCAGCGCCCTCTGGTTGTTGACCAGAGTGACCGTCTCCTGGAGGTGCCTACATCCCTCACCTCCAAAGAGACCAGGACCTGCCATAGGCGTACGCAGAAGCCTATTGTACAGGTCCTGGGATGGGCACAGGTTATCTAACGCAAACGTGCGCCTCGCCCGAGTCATACAATCCAGAGCCAGGTTGATACCATCCTGGATGGCTCTCTGGACTGTGATCGGGCTCGGCTGGCGTGATGCGGATGCTGTCACTACCCCCTGCAACAGCTGGGAGACGTGAGAAAGCGCGCAATAGACGCTCTCCCACTCTCCTCCGCATCACGCAACGCGGCATTGGCCGAACGCAGTGCGTTCGAACACAAGGCTCCCGTGTCAGAACGGGAGCCTGGCCGCGTATCCTCACCTAAAGCCGCGCGGTCATCCACGCTGGGCTTAGGTACCACACCATACCTCTGGTAGTCCACGGGTACGATGCAGCAGCGCCTTGCAACCTCGCGAGGGGCCTTCGCGAGACGCCCATTCGCCTTGATGGACGTCTCCGCCGCCGAGAACATATCAACGATATGCTCTGCTAGCGGCAGAGATGGCATGGCACTAACAGTCGACTTTCCAGCTAACCACGGCCGGTGGTGTCGCTGGCTAGCTGACTGCTCCACGGGCAGGTCTGGCCTGACGCTTATCAGCCATTGACAAGCGTCAGACCAATCCTCCTCCGTGGCTAACTGCGAAAGCTTTACTAGACGAGGGCCTTCGTCTTCCTCCTGAGCTAACGCAGTCGAGCTTGAAGTTGGATATGCTGACACTCCTGGCAAGCCAGAGAAAGCATGCGGGCCCGAAACAGCAGGTATGTTAATCTGACAGGCTTGTCCAGGAGCAGGCGCCGTGGTAGAGCGTAGGGCAGTTACCGCCACACCACGGCCCCGGCCAGCACCAGCAATACTCTCGGCAAGCCGAGGTATGCGGAATAACTGGCCGTCAGATCCAACCAGGGCCACCTTCTGAGCCATGAATTCTACTCCTGCGTGAGTAGAACCGTGGATCATGTCACCTGTATTCCCCGCGAGGGGTGCACAGACGTCAAAATCCATGGCCACGGCATCAGAAGGGGAACCCAGCAGATAATCCTCTTCCTCCTGGCCAGAAAGATTAGACTCCGGGTCAGCAAAGAGAGCTAACCCGGACTGGCCAGGAAAGGTGCCATAGGAGGTACTGGCACCTGCGGCGTGCGGATACCCCTGGGCTGATAAGCAGCCAGCAGGTTCCAGCGACAACCATCCATGGATCACCGGCGCGGCAAGCCTGCTGCCAATGTCGTGGAATGCCCCCTCTAATGGAGCCACCTCTGAATCGTCGAAAGCTGGTAATGGCCTAAGGAAACTCGATTCAGAGGCGGGGATTATCTGCTCCGAAGCAGATGAAGAGGACAACAAAGGATTTGCTCCAGGAAGCATGCCACGGAGCAACTCTGGTACCAAATCCTTTATTGTCCTCTTCATCTCTTCCAACATCTCACTACGGAAGGCCTCCATGTCCACTGAGGACGAGGCCTTCCTCTTACCCTTTTTACCTACAACCTCTCGTTTCATCTTCCTCTCCTCCTCCGCAACCTTGTCCTTCGCCTGTAAGCACAAAAACTCTTTCATTAGCTCGCCCCCCCCCCCCCCACTGCTTACACACATCACAATTAAGTAATGTCCCACAGGGTCTACATTGAAAACACAGGTGGGGAATAAACTTCTCCTTCAAGAAGCGACCACAGGACGGGCAACCAGGTCTCTGAAACAGGACAGAAGACGAGGACAATGAGTATTTTAGTTAACGTTAGAAACTCAAAACCAAAAATAAGAGGAAAAAATGATCATAAAGATCACTATCCATATGAGAAACCAGCGTTGGGCAAAACTTTAATTGTTAATAAAGAGCAAGGCTGATTATGACATCATAATTTCAAGAAAGAAATTAAATCGATCCGAAACAAACATCCAGGTGTAAGGACGAATTGTATTCATATCCAGAACATCTAACTATGAAGGATAGATATTCAGACTACACAAACATCAGATACACAATGATAATAGTTGCAAATTTTAGATTACATAATAATTATCACCTCATATCATTAACTAGAATACCTGACTCTTTGTATAGACAAACCATCCAATCTGATGAACTGGAACACTCCACCAAGACTATGACCTCTTAACTCTCTCCACCTTAGGGGGGAAGGAATTGGATCAAGAGGGCAAAGTGAGAAGACCTTCTTACGAGGCCTCCGAGTCACTGGACATAGACTTTTTGGTTAGATAACCTAAGAGTATTAGTAGGAAATGGAACCTTGGTGGAGAGAAAACAAACCCTCTGTTGATGTGATGTCCCATACATATCCAGACAGATACCTGTGGACATAAACACAAAGAGAGATTGGCATTATATAGCGCCATGTTGACATAAAACAACTATACTAGGCGCTTATCACGATAAACGCGAGTCCCGGAAACACATTACACCTGATGGATAGATCCTGGGCCCTCCTCTGGCGAAGTAATCCTGTCTGCCATCTTAATCAGGGGTTATAAACTTCTATTAACACTCAAAAAGACTTTGAAAACACTTGAGAAAAGTTCTAGCACAAAAACATGTGTAGACCCTCTGCCAATAAATTAGCAAAGAGGAAGTGCTAGTCTGCGCATGTGAGGTGGTGGGGCTGGCATCCGCCGGACTGCACTCTGACTCCCTGCCCAGTAGGGGCACCTAACTGTTTTTATTCTGAGTGTTTATTGAGTGAAAGCCGATATTTAGCAATATCAAAGTGTATTAGGGAGGTAAGTATACTCTTGAAGTGAAAACAAGGATTGCTGAGAACACATGACGTTTATCCAAATCTTTGGATTAAATCTGTCAAGTAAGCAAGCTTTCATAAACCAATCAGATATCACAATCTAGGGATAACACAGTGAATAATGTGATCCAATGGTACTAAAATTCCGTTGCCATTTTAATAATTAACGAGAATGACAATCAGACATTGCTGAAATCTATAACCCAAACCATGATCACACAATGGATGAATGTAGCATGAAGATTTTCTAGCAGTACACTGTTAAATGAAAATGACATGTGCAGCATTCTGTATTCATGCTGACCTATGTGTGCAAGTATGCACTGCGCTGATCACATTCACATAAAGGCCATATTATTAGAATTACAAGTAATTACAATTTCCTTAACTCTTACCACTCTGATGTCAAACTTAAATTTTCAAATTAAATTAAAAGATGAACTGGTGTTCATTTTTCAACCAATTTGGTGGAAGATGGTGCTGTCGTAGACAGCAACATCGCCACCAAAATTGTTGAAAAATGTACACCAGATTCTTCACTGTTGAACCAATAAACAAGAGGTATCAGAAGACACAATATCTCGCATTTATAAGTTACCATAGGATCCGGCTGCCGCAGGACCCGGTCTGGCCAGGACTGAATATTCCGCGAAAAGATAATGTCCAAGGCATGTACATATATAGAATTAGATTGCCCATTTGACCCCTGCCCACTGCCCTCAGATTTACTCAAGAACAAAATAATTTTTGTACTGTAGTCTACTAACTACAAACTTCAAAATGATGTGACATGACCACATTTGATAAAATTTATTTTCTGCCCACCATTTCCCCCACCCCTGCCCCTAGGTGAGTGATATCAAAATACCAATGTATCATGCACATCCCGGGCTATATGTGTAATCATACCGAAAGCTTCAAGTTTCTATGTGAAATGGTCTAGGAGTTGCGTTACAATCGATTGGTGACCACTTTTGATCCTAACCCCTACCCTCAGTTTCATCCAAGATCAAAATAATTCCTTGTACTGTACTCATCATTGCCTTCAAGATGATATGTGACACGACCACCTTTGGGAAAAAAATTTTTTTAGCCCACATTTCCCCCCCCCCCCAGGGCCGTACCCCTGGGGGCATACCAAAATTCCACAAGAGTTATCAGAAGATAGCAAATAGCTTACCTGTACTGTATATTAATTGTACATCACATGATATGATGGACCACTGGATAGTCTCATTTTGAAATTTGACAATTTACATGCCAATTCAAAATACCCATGGCACCACCCATCGGGCAAGCATAGCTTCGGGCAAGCATAGCTTGGAGACTGAACCATAAAGCCTTTCTGCACAGAAGTACCCTGAAGTCATAGTAATGACAACTGGCATCCTGGGACTAACCAAAAGGCAAATGCTCCAAACATAAGCAAAGTTCACAAATGGTCTAGGAGGAGTTACTTTACAATCGATTGGTGCCCACTTTTGACCCTGCCTCCTACCCTCAGTTTGACCCAAGATCAAAATAACTCCTTCTACTGCAGTCTACTCATCATTGGTTTGTAAATGATATGTGACATGACCACTTTTGGATAAATTTAATTTTTTACCCAGAGTCCCCACCCCCAGGATCATATCCCTGGGGTTATACCAAAATTCCAAAAGTGTCATGCACATCCCTGGCCATATGTGCAATCATCCCCAAAGTTTCAAGTTTCTATCTGAAATGGTCTAGGACGAGTTGCATTACAATCGATAATTACTGGTCAATTTTAACCTTTTGACCCCTGCGCCCAGCCCCGCGGTGTCAGAACAAAATTCCAAAAGTGTCATGTACATCCTTGCCCATATGTATAATCATCCCCAAGGTTTCAACTTTCAAAAGCAAACCGTAACCACAACATAATACATATAACCGGAATGCAGATCAGACCTTAAATTATCAAAGTCCAAACACCAAAAGAAATATGGAAGAAATTTGAAAATCAATTGGCTTTGATGTGGGCTAGTCATAAGCATGGTATAAAACAAATCTGTGAAGTTTTACTGAAATCTGATAACCCCTTGTGGGTGCAAATGTTGTTTAAAAAAAAAATTAATACAGCCAAGAATCATAACCAAGATATATAATCTGCATACAAATCAGCCATAAAATAATCACAGTTCAAACAATGAAAGATTCCAGAAAAAATGTCAAAGTCGATTGCCTTTTGATGTGGACTAGTCCTAAGCATCGTATAGAACAAATCTGTGAAGTTTTATTCAAATCGCAAAAACCCTTTGTGGGTGTAAATGGCTATTTATAAAAACTTAACGCAGCAAAAACCTATACCTGGCTATATAACCTGCATACAAATCAGCCTCAAAATAATCAAAGTTCAAACGATGAAAAAACCCCAGAAAAAATGTCAAAAGTCGATTGCCTTTTGATGTGGACTAAGCATCGTATAGAACAAATCTGTGAAGTTTTATTCAAATCACCCAACCTCTTGTGGGTGTAAATGTCATTTGAAATAACCTTAACACAGCCAAGAACCATAACCAGGATATAATCTGCATGTAAATGAGCACTAAAATAGTCAAAGTTCAAATGCTGAAAAAAAAAGGAAAAAATTTGAAAGCCGTTTTCTTTTGGACATGGACTGGTCCTAAGCATTGTATAGAACAAATCCGTGAAGGTTTTTTTAAAATCGGATAACCCCGTGTGGGTGAAAATGTCGTTTTAAAAACCGTAACACAGCCAAGAAAGATAACTCTAGACACATAAAATATTCTGTTCAAACATGATAAAAGTATGGAACAAATTATAAAATCAATATAATTTTGATGCAGACTAGTCCTAAGCATCCAATAGAACACATCTGTGTAATTTTTTTCCAAATCAGATAACCACAAAAGTCATTTTAAAAAGATTAATCTATCCGGATGCCAACGTCGACATTTTTCCCCCTCTCCCTTTTTTTTTCACTGGAAAATTGAAATTTTCCTGGCAAAATTCGAGTGTTAGAGGATTAAGTTAACAGTATGACTACATGGTGATCTAAACACTAACAGGTGCACATTGTGATTACCTAATTTAGCTTTTGTTGAACCCATTTTAGGTCGTCGGAGAACAACTGGAGACTGCAATAAAAGAATACATTGTAATTAAACGATTGCACAATCGCGACAACACTATCTCAGTCTTATACAGCAATTAAACCTTTAAAAGTGACCTCGGTCAAAGATGGCTTCTACTCTGAATTTTTAATATATACTACTGGAATGACTGGCTCATTTATCATGCCAATAATTTCAGTGGTAAATTTTGGTTTGCAACTGGACATTTTCTATGAGAAAAAAAAAAAAATTTTGAGCAAATTTTGGGGTTAACCCTTTAGAACTCATATCAGTCAAAAATGGCTTCTGCAGTGGTCTTGAGAAATGTCCATTTGCTGTCCAAGAGAAGACTATTTTTGAAAATTTACCACTGGATTGGCTGGCTCGATAACCGAGTCAGTCATTCCAGTGGGAAATTAAAAAAAATAGCTTCTTGGTCTGCAAATGGACATTTTGAATGAAAAATTTAAATTTTCTTGAACAAATTTAAGTGTTAAAGGGTTAAAGGGTTGATATGAGAGCACGAATATCTAATCAAGGTAATCACAAAACAATGGGCTTAAAACTTTGAAAAACATTCACCTACAGTCATTGCGAGGCTCACATACCCTACAGAAGCCATATCAGCCCACCCCCGATATATATCTTTCACTGCTCTGTGTAGTGTGACCCGCATCTATCATGTCTGATAAGTGTATACAGTATCATACTATAAGTGGATCACATTGATTTATATAGCATCTATAATTTTATTATAAATTTCCAAAAACATACATGTGTAATCGTTATCTGTACGATTTTGGCATATCTGCCAATCTAGACATTGTGGGGAACACAGAATGGTGTATGCGTGTGCATGCGTGATACAGCACATGGCAAACTACAATGGATTAATCATATGTTCTTAAACCATTTAACAGCTAAATTGGATAAAGAATATCAAAATATCTGCTTATTGAATCTCCATTGCACGCCAAGAGAAGACACTTAAAAAAATTTATCAGTGGAATGACTGTCTCGGTTATCGAGCCAGTTATGCCTGGAGTAAATTATCAAAAAATAGTCTTCTCTTAGTCTGCAAACAGACATTCCTCAGGACCATCGCAGAGGGAGATTTTGATTGGGTTGACCATGAAAGGGGACAGTGAGTAACAACCACCCAATGATCTATACAGACCAGCTCCGTAATACTTACATCACCACTATCAGAGCCTTTCTCAATTGGCGGATTCTTCTGAATCACACCACCAACTATGGTGACTGTATAACTGAAAAAAAATTACCAAAACTAAAACAGTTAATCCATTCAATACAGTACAAGAAACCAGATGCAATGATACAATTGATGAATCTGATCTGTCACTCAAGTATATGATGTTATAAAATCAATTGCATCACATGTAGACTGACGTCACAATTAAAATATGTAATGCATAAGTCTGTCAAGAACCTTTAAGTCTGTCAAGTGTACGAATTGTATCCCTTTACTATTTAATAAACGTTTTGTTGAATATTTTGAAACCAGTTTGACTGGGCACTGTTGCTGCCATTGGCATCAACAGCAAGCACCCAGTCAACTTAGTTTCAAAATATTCAACAGGTTACTTGTATAGTTACCTTGAAATGGTGATTCTGGGAATTCATGATATAAATCCATCCCAACATGCTCAAAGTATGGGTGGAGATTAGCTAGGAATAGATTCATCCATTAGTCATAATGTAGAAATCAGTTTGTTGGCTGTTTTGAAATTAGCTTGACAGGAAGCTGTCGCTGGATAATTAAAATTAAAAAAATTAAAACAGAGATACATTTCCCAGAGAAAAAATGAATGCTGATACATGAGAATGTCTTCCTTGTAAAAAATATATTGTATTTCAATTATTTGACTACTTGATAAATGCTTCGTATAGGCTAAGGCCAGTGATAGATGATTCAACATGTATGATTATACAATTCTATGTCATACATGTGCATCATACACGATCATACAGCATCGGACATTGTTAGAGAAGGCTACCAACCACTGATACCAAAACCAGAGGCCCAAGAGCTTGTGATGCTCACCTGGACCATGAGAATTTCAGAACCCAAGATGGTCACCATAAAAATCAAGCAATAACAATTCTGAAGAGTAGTTGTGGTGATTATCACCACAGGGTAATTCTGGCCAAATTTGTTAAACTTGGGCCATTGATTAACGAAGCTTTTCATAAAGTCTAAGATTTTCTACCAAAAATTTGACAAATCAAAATTCTGATTGGAAGAGCTAGAGCCTATTATCATAGGATCCTTTCAGCCCAATTTGGTTGAAATTGTTCAAGTTGGTAAGAAGCGATTTGACGATTTTCAGCAAGTTTTTCTTAAAATCCCAGATTTTCACACTAATGTTTGATGAATCAAAATTCTGAATGGATGTTCTAGAACCTATCACCCATAGGATTATTTCCCATCGGATTATTTCAGCACGATTGGTTTGAAATCGGTCAAATGGTAAGGAGAAGAAGCAATTTGACAATTTGTGGTAAATTCTTATTTAAAAATAGGATTTTGATCCCAAAAATTTACTAATCAAAATTCTGAATGGAAGTTCTGTAGCCGACCATGATAGGATCCTTTGACTCAAATTTGTTTAAATTTGGCTGTTGGTTAAGGAGAAGGCCAGGTGATGTAAAACGTGATACAACTTCTGGTATATCACTGGCTGGTTCATCAAACATGTTTTACAGTGTCGGATGAAAGTCGAACATTGTCAGACTTTTTGGCATGTACGATTCGACTTGTCGAACGGTATGATACATGATCAAACATCGTCCGACTTTGTTGAATCATACATGTATAATCATATATGTTGGATCATCTGTCACAGTCTTTAAACAAACTTCTAAATTTCATATTTTAAGATAGTTTTATACCAAATTTTTCAACTACTCTTAATCCTTTAACGCTCAAACTGGCCAAAAACCGGGTTCTGCAATGGTCTTAAGATATTTCCATTTGCAAACAAAGAGAAGACTATTATTTTAAATTTTCCACTGGAATGACTGTCTGGATAACTGAGCCAGTCATTCTAGTGTTAGATTTTCAAAAACAATCTTCTCTTGGTCTGCAGATTGACATTTACTAAGAGGAAATATAAATTTCTTGAACAAATAAAGGGTTACAATTGTATTCAAATTAATTAACTGCATGTTCTGCTTCATCATTTTCCAGCACCAAAATTCTGACAAATCAATGAAATGATTGAGACATCATGCAGATGAAGTGATGTCAGTTGAATTGATGTTAGTTGAAATGAGGTCAGTTGAAATGAAGTCAGTTGAAGTGATGTATTTGAAGTTATGTCAGTTGAAGTGATGTCAGTTGAAATGATGTCAGTTGAAGTGATGTCATTTAAAGTGATGTCAGTTGAATCGATGTCAGTTGTAGCGATGTCAGTTGAAGTGATGTCAGTTGAAATGAAGTCATTTGAAGTGATGTCAGTTGAAGCGGTCAGTTTAAGTGATGTCAGTTGAAATGATGTCAGTTGAAGTGATGTCATTTAAAGTGATGTCAGTTGAATCGATGTCAGTTGTAGCGATGTCAGTTGAAGTGATGTCAGTTGAAATGAAGTCATTTGAAGTGATGTCAGTTGAAGCAGTCAGTTTAAGTGATGTCAGTTGAAGTGATGTCAGTTGAAGTGGTCAGTTGAAGCGGTCAGTTTAAGTGATGTTAGTTGAAGTAATGTCAGTTGAAGTGATGTTAGTTGGAGTGATTTCAGTTGAAGTGGTCAGTTTAAGTGATGTTAGTTGAAGTAATGTCAGTTGAAGTTATATCAGTTGAAATGAGGTCATTTGAAGTTATGTCAGTTGAAGTGATGTCAGTTGACATGATGTCAGTTGAAGTGAAGTCAGTTGAAGTGATGGTAGTTGGATATGTCTGCTTGCGTGACATACAAATGACACACAGCATTCGTGGAGTGATCTTGCTAGGTCATACTTCAATGTGTATGATGCATTAGCAAGCCTATCCATGAGTGTCAAGCTTACGACATGGTCCATATGCATTTACTATTGCAAAAACTCAGCTTCATTGACTTTTCCGTCACAAAAATAACACAATTTAATCACCTTGAGGTCCAAATAATGGTGTTCATACACTGTTTTCTATCAATAATTCTGTGGAATCAATACCATTCTGGACACAAAAGATAATTTTTCTAAAGATCGAATATGAAAATCTATTACAATTAATAAATATTCTGTTGACTATTTTGAAAGTAACTTATATGTCTATATGGCAGCAACAGCTTCCAGTCAACACCTATATGGCAGCAACAGCTTTCAGTCAACATAGTTTCAAGACATCCAACAGCTTATCTGCATGATTGAATTAAAACTTAAAATGGATATGCTGGAATTTCAACGTTCAATGGGTTACCTTTCCTTGGCTTTTTTCTGACATGATTTTCCGGACTCCCATTTCTCAGATTCCATGTCTAGTATGAACCCTGTTCATAATACCATATTATCTTTGAAAAATCATTATATATAGCCCATGACAAAGTGGTGCCTGGGTGAGACAAGTCTTTGACACACTAGTACCAACCATAGAGCATGACAGAAGAGGTCTTGAGCACCCTCTAGGAAGCAATGTCCTGGCAATACACTGGGTCATGGGTTACTGATTATGCCTACCTTTCATCATTATCTTTCTTTGCTGCTGCTTGCTCTTGCTCTATTATGCTGTCAGATCTATCACGATCTCGATCCTACAATAAATAGCAACAACATCTAGTAACATATAGAGCAGAGGAAGTGTGATCTCTCGGCCCTATGAAAGATGTGTATTTCGCAAAATCACATCAAACATGACTGACCATGAGTCTTATCTTGAAATGGCTAACTACTTGCAAGAGCAAGATTTGTGTCCTAACAATGATTTCTACTAAACTTAGTTGAAATCTGCACAATGCATCTTGGGAAATCACATAACGGAAAGGCCCTACGGATGTATGATAGACAGATGATGGATGGATGACAGATACAGCAATGGATGGCTGCCATGTCATAAGCTCAATTGGCTATTTTTTCCAGGTGAGTTACTAATTTAACTTAATTTCAGACTTCATAATGTATTTTTACTGATAAAGAATGAATGCAAACATTGGCTAGAACAAAACTGTAAAGATTAATTAAAACCGGTTGATAAATTAAATGGCTATTGAAAAACTAAAAACTTAAATCACAAAGAACTAAATAAACGCCAAAACATGTAAAAGTCTGTGAAAATTTTTGAAAATTATGCAACGATGTCATAGAGCAAATCTGTAGTGTTTTTTGAGAATGGCTAAGCCCTTGAGGATCAAAACATTCATTGAAAAACTTTAATATTTACCCAATTCCTGGTGCACGCTGTGCGCCAGACAATATTTGGATTGCTATGTTGAGCCATCCTCCGCTTTGCATAGATCAACAAAAATCTCTATAACAAGAACGACAATCAGAATTTGCTAAAGTATGGCCCCCATTTAAGCACAACATCTCACCCAAGATTGGTCACAGTGAACTTGGTATTTGACACCAAAATCAATAGGCTTCTTTGAAACACCAAGGACAACCTCCAACCCAAGATTAGTAAGGATCCCGTCAATCGAACTTGAGATATCATCCCGAAACGCAATATTACATCATTAATTAGGTCACCGTGACCTTGACCATTTGTCGCAAAAAATGATAGAGTTCTTCGGACCACCAAGGACAAGCTCACACGTCAGATTGATAACGATGCCTTCAATCGAACTCAAGTTATCACCCGGAAATGTAATATTATGTAATTAATTAGGTCACCATGACCTCGACTGTTTGGCGCAAAAATCGATAGGGTTCTTCTCGGGCCATAAAGGACAAGCTCCCACACCAGAGTCGCAATGATCCCTTCAATAGAACTCAAGTTATCATCCGGAAACGGAATATAATGCAATGAATTAGGTCACCGTGACCGTAAACTTTTACTGTTTTATGCCAAAATCGATAGGGTTCTTCGGACCACCAAGGACAAGCTCCTACGCCAGATTGGTAATGATGCCTTCAATAGAACTCGAGTTATCATCCGGAAATGAAACCTGAAAGGATGGACAAAGCAAACGCTACATAACCCCCCTATATTTATATGGGGGTATAAACATTGATACCCCTAAATTTCATGATAATTCATATTTAAAAGAAAATCATTACATTCTGGAGTTGTTGAAAAGAATTAGTAAGTCTTGGCAGGCCTAAGGGTCTTACTACTCACCTGCCTAATACTGGAGCTCTTGACCAGATTTGCTATATGTGGTTCAAATTATGATAAAATATGCTGACTAAATATCTTGCTCTTCATTCCAATGGAATTGCGCTTTGACATAAATCCTGATGACTTTATTCATATATGAGTGGTAGTTTATGCCCAGGGTACTATTCAACCAAGTTACATTATATATAATGAAATGTGCCACACAAAGTATTATCTTTCCACATATTGTATGCCACTGTACAAGGACTGTAATTTTTGCATTTGCTACTGGATCTAGTGCATTTATTCAATGCAGATGTTAGAAGCGTATATGCGCATTGTCACCAGATTTGATATAAGTCAAGTAAAACATGACATAGTGCTGCCTGAAGAAATTACTATTGGTTCCAAATCTTGTGAAAATTTACCATTGCTCGATATTATCAAGAAAATAAGTCAGACATATCAGTACTTAGTTTTTATACAGGTTGTAGCTTATTCCAAATGCCACCTACATAGCAGTTTACAAGTCAATAGCTCTAAATATGCCGAAAAGTGTGATTTCAGTTATATGTCTTTTGCCAACATACACATTGGCTCCAATACCTGAACAAGAGGCCTAAGGGGCCTGTGTTGCTCACCTGCAATTATTTGCCACTCCAAACAGAATGAGATGAGATGACCGTTTATCCGACAGTTTCGATAGTGGCAAATTTGAAATCAGCATACTCAACAAGATATATAAAACCAATTTCGGCTTCAAAATTATTCACAAATATAAAAATTCAAAATGGCTGCCTAATGCGCTACATTTTGATTGGTCGAGGGTGGCCATTTTCTTTACGTATCAACTTCTCTTGAACAACCTTTAATTGGCCTTACTCCCTAATTATATCCCACGAATTTCAGGCCGATCCATTCAGCAGTTCTGGACTGGAGAAGTAGTTTTCAGGAAAACTAGGTCGTCCAAGATGGCCACCAAACAATTTGTCCAATCAAGTTCTCTTGAACAAACTTGGTTCAGCTCTTACCCTAGATGATATTTCATGCGTTTTGAATCAATCCCTCAAGTAGTTTCGGAGATTTTTAAAGACGTTTCCT
This sequence comes from Chaetoderma sp. LZ-2023a, assembly GCA_034401795.1. NCBI lineage: Eukaryota > Metazoa > Mollusca > Caudofoveata > Chaetodermatida > Chaetodermatidae > Chaetoderma > Chaetoderma sp. LZ-2023a. The sequence goes on from CM067374.1 coordinate 109,689,063, forward strand.
AAAATCTGCAAAATCCCAGATGGCCACCTGGCCAAATTGGCTGATCGGCTTCGTTTGAACAAACTTGGATCGTAAAATATAATTGAAATCGGCCTGGTGGTTCTTGAGAAGAAGTCGTTTAAAGTTGACAGATGGACAACGGATGGTTGCCATGGCATAAGCTCGCTTGGCCTTTCAGGCCTGGTGAGCTAATAATGCAGAGGAAAGATAACGTTCTTGTGTTTGAGACCAAATAAGATTTAATTTTTAGCTGCAGCTAGCAGTTCAATAAACTGCCATGGCCTTTAGTTAGTTAGTTAGTTAGTTAGTTAGTTAGTTAGTTAGTTAGTTAGTTAGTTAGTTAGTTAGTTAGTTAGTTAGTTAGTCAGTTAGTCAGTCAGTTAGTCACAGAAGCTTATTCTGGGCTGTAGTTTCAAGAGCTTTTCGCATGCAATAATCAAACATTTGGGAAAGGTGGCCTGTGGAGTCTTGAAGAAGTGTAATAAATTTGGGGTCAAGCGGTCAAGGCCACAATTTGCCTGAAAGACACATTTGTCAATAACTCATGTTCTACTGGAGAGATCTTGGCCAAACTGGGATTCTAGGCTGCGTGTGGTATCTTGAATAGGTGGCCTAATTTGTTCTATTGACCTGATTATAGATATGAGATTACCACCCATTGTAAAGAACCAGCGTCTTGTGGCCCCAAAAGCAGGTGTCCACTATAGACAGGTTGAAGAGTAATTCTTCATAACAAACAAGATATGCTTACGTGGTATAATACATATGTGTAAATGTCCTTGTAATGCCTTGTTCAGCTAATTCCGTCAACAATAAAATTGCCATCAAAATGGTATCGTAGGTATTTTATCCCGTCCTAGTGACATTTTAATCTACCACCATTCTACCCAATTTATAATATTGCTGCATTTGAAATTATCCAAAATTCACATATAAATGAAATAATGCACAGAATACTATTTATCTATTTAGCGATTAATTGTCAGTATCTAGTGGGATATTATAGGCAATCCTGCTGGATACACACGCAATCAAATAATACGATATATAATCTACATGAATACAGGATATTACAAATCTGAGTGATGTTTTAACATGTGTAACTGATCCAACTGCACGCATCACCGCATTATCTCATCTAACCTATTTTTATAAACTAGACTAAATCTATCTCTAATGAACAATGTGTGGTCCATTTACAAAGTCGCGATCGGTTAACCCTTTAACATCCGATACGACTTTGCAGTGATCTTGAGAAATAATTCATTTGCATGCCCCGAGAAGTATTTTGGAAATTTTACCATTGGAATGACTGGCTCGAAAACCATTCTGTAAATTCATTTTATACCAAGTAGTATAGGGGTGGGGTGATTGGTGGTGGGTGCTGGAGGGGTGGGGGGGGGGGGAAGGAGGCATACACCTTTGACCCTTTAATACCCAAGCTGGCAAAAAAACGGGTTCTGCAGTGGTTTTGAGAAATGTTCATTTGCAGACCAAGACTATTTTTGAAAATTTACAACTGGAATGACTGGCTCGATACCAGAGCCAGGAATTCCTGTGATAAATTTTCAAAATAATCTATTGGTCTGCAAATGAACTATTTTATGAGAAAAATTGAAATTGTTTGGAACAAATTTGAGTATTAAATTATCAAAAGAAAGGTACTGTCATGTTTGACTATATATTACATACAACACATAGAATCATTTTGAGTGTTACATAAAAACAATCTGATTTAAAGGCATTGCTGCCTAGGTAAGCAACAACCTTCAGTCAAATCATTTAAAAAATAATCAGCATATTAAAAACCCGGAAATTCAGAATGAAATAAGATAGTCTGATTCAAATTTTGGACAACATACATAAAATTCTTACATACCATAACATCGGACATCTTCAGTGAGTTAATCCGCCTCACTTTCATTAAGGTTGGCTGATTCCTTTTCGAAGCCATACCGGCAATTTCCTGTCGAATTCGGAAATCTTGCTTTTCAGGTGGCATATCCGGTATCATCGACGGTGGTCCGATTAATGCAGGCGATGCTAGAGCTATATCAGGTGGCGCCAGGAGATGGCTAGAACGTACAGTTGCCATTACATACTCGGCGGTGATGTCTGGGTGGCTACGGTCGGTGAGAGGTCGGCTGTAATCAGAGCTTTCAGATGCTGCGCCATCTAGTCAAAACAATAATAGAACTTGGAGTGACAAATCGTAGTTACTCAAAATTTGTGTTTGCTTAACTCAGCATGAGTCTTTGCATTGAAAGATTTGACTTGACTAGAGTCACTTACATTTAACTCAACTCTACATAAAGATGTCAAATATGTGAGTTCTCAAAATATTGCTATTATAAAATATGTTGTGATGTTTACTCCGTTAATTTCTCTAAATAAGCATGTATTCAACACATGATGTCCAAAACACGCTGTTGGGCGAGTACACGTAAAATTTCACACACACCCCTCCACCCCCACCCCCTCCTCGCCAGGGCTGGGGTCAATTCACCTTTCCAGAGTATGTACCCATTATATGACGTCATAATCATCTACGCGATGTGTAGAATGACATCATAATGGATGACGTCATGAATGATGTCGATAAGTACGTCACGAATGCATATTTGAAGACGGTCTATGCCTTGTTGTACAAATTCTTTGCTTTTACTATTTAATAAATATTCTGTTGAATATTTTGAAACTAATTTGACTAGGCGCTGTTGCTGCCATAGGCAGCAACAGCGCCCAGTCAAATTAGTTACAAAATATTCAACAGCTTCCCTGTATAGTTTTCAGGAAATTGATAGGTAGGGCATTCGGGGATCGATCAATTCAAACACGGCGAGGTGTGGGTGGAGCTTTGCTAGTGATGGGCGGGGCATAGCTAAAAATGGAAAGGTCTATTCCCCATGAAAGGAATTGATTCAACTCCAATTCCTTCACTTTACATCAATTCCAATTCCTCCTAAATACAAAAGGAATTAATTCCAATTCCAATTCCTTTTCACAAATGTGGGGGTCTGGAGAATGTACAATGAAATGAGTCATGGTAGCGGGTAAGAAATTAATAAAATAAGTTAAAAAGCTTTAGTAAATTTATCTGTAGTATACACCTGTGCAAAAGTTAAGCACCAGCAAAAACAATAGAACGTAGAAACATGATGGTACAACTAGGCTGCCATACTTTTTGTCCCCGCGTTAGCTGACATAATTCCAAGTACGAAATGCACATGCATGCATGACTTCACGCCGCTTGATGTCCGTGCGTGGCGGGAAACAGCACACGTGTTCAGTTATGTAAAAGTCCAGTTTGAGGTGTAGAACATTACATACAGATTTAGGCGACAAGATTAGGAATTTTGTGTTCATGACCGTGGTTTATTTGTACAGAGAGAATTAGCTCTTGATTGTGAACCGCTATGGCAAGACGAAGGTTAAGTGATCGTGTGAAATGGCAAATCATAGGCAGGCATACCACTGGTATGTCATGCAGAGAGATTGGCAGACAGCTGAACATTAACCATACTGTAATCAGTCGTTTGATTGCAAAACATGGGCAAACTAACGAGGTGAAGGACAGGCCTAGATCTGGAAGACCGAAGAAGACTACTGCCCGTGATGATCGAGCCCTAGTACGCCTTGTTAGGAGATCTCCATTCAGCAACAGCAGAGTGCTCAGCCAGCAATGGGAAACGCGCAATAGAGTGTCAATGTCTACCGTCAAAAGGAGACTGTATGCTGCTGGCATGAAAGCTATGAGACCTGTCAGACGTCCTCTCCTCACTGCACACCACAAAGAGGAGCGTCTGAGGTGGTGCAACGAAAGAAGACACTGGAACATGAGATCCTGGAGACGGGTACACTGGTCCGATGAAAGTCGGTTCCTGCTTCATGCCACAGATGGTCGAACTCGTGTATGGAGGTCCAGACGCATGGCGTACGACCAACGTAACATCATGGAAGAAGTTCCATTTGGTGGAGGTTCCATTATGATATGGGGGTGCATCTCATTTGATTGTAAGCTGGATCTGTTGACTGTACCTGGAACACTAAATGGACAAAGATATCAAGATTCCATACTGGATAGAGTTGTGGTCCCTCATTTTGTAAATCATGCACCTGGAACCCACCCTATATTTATGGATGACAACGCCCGACCACATCGTGCTAGAGCTGTGCATGAATACCTCCGCCAGAATGCCATCGAAACCCTACCATGGCCAGCAAGGAGCCCTGACATGAACCCTATCGAGCATATCTGGGACATTCTGGGAAACATGGTGAGAAGGAGGATCCTCCTGTGCAGAACCTACAGGAATTAACAGACGCACTCCATCTTGAATGGCAACGAATACCACAATGGCGTATCAGTCGGTTGGTGACCAGCATGAGACGTCATGTCCAGGCCGTCATCCAGGCACAAGGTGGATATACCCGGTATTAATAATGACAGTCTCAAACTCGTGCACAGATGTTAAACTTCGTTTTCAGACACCATTAATGACAATCTAGCCACGTGTGTCAACTGTAGGGCAATAGTTGTCAGTTGTGTCAACGTAACCATATTCAGGCCTCGTTTTCAAGTTCAAACAAAAACATACAGTGTTTCCCCACCATCATAATCAGCATTCCTCTAGTTGCATTATTACCTCTTGCACTAAGATGGATGGGTACATAAATGTTTATGCTATTGCTTTCTTCATAGCACATGAATATACCCTCGCATGTGCGTAAAAATAGGGTGGTACTTAACTTTTGCACAGGTGTATATTATAATATGAATTATCTCCCTGTGATGAATGCAAACAGTAAAATGTTAATGACATATTTGACATTATATAAAATTATTACTTAATGAAGTGATATTAATATATTCATGATGGGATGTGGTTTCTACAGTCAATGTAAATTATGTATAAAATTATATAGGAAATTTGCTAATTATTTTTGAAAACAATTTGACTGAGCAGCAATAAGTTTCAGTCAAATTGGTTTCAGAATATAAACATAGCATATAGACATTACTAAACAATATTCAACGAAATAGGTTGTTTTTATCGCCCTTAATGAACATCTCTCATGAATATAAATCTTTTCTCCAGTACTGAAGAGGTGCTCCACCAAGATAATGTTGAGCTTAGCCTAGTAATTTCAATGGGAAATTAAAAAAATATTATTATCTTGGTCTGTAAATAGACACCCGCTAAGCAAAAATTTAGATTTTCTTTAAAAATGTAGATGAGTAGAACCATTTAAATCTTATGGTAAGAAGTCTAGAAACTACACTTTTTATACTGAAAGACATATTTGGTGAATATTTTGAAATTCCAGCAACAGCACCCCGCCAAAATAATTTCAAAATATTCAACAGCTTTCCTACATGTACATATATATCGTTTAATTGAAATTGAGATATGGGAATTTCGGGGGGATATAGCGTTTAAAAGTGTTGGGGGATTTCTTTCAGTGCTTGCATGACTAGCAATACATATCAGATACACTAAACACTATACCAACACAACTTACATGTAATTTAAGACCAAGGCGCTCAGCTGAGAATTTTCACAAATAGTAACTGCAGGGCATAGAGCTATACCAGAGAGTTAACAGACTTTATCATTTAGTCATTTCAGTAATTAACCTACATCTCAATTTCAAAGTGACTACAACTAATATGTTGAATATTTTCAAAATAATCATTGGTGCCTAAGGTAGCACTAGTTTTCAATCGAATTAATTTCATAATTATTATACATCTTTCACATTTCTCTGCTTCAAAGCAAGTTTCTCACAATTCATAATGAAAAATGTTCAGTAGAATGACATCTGAGGATTCTGAGCCATAGACAGTTAAGGAGATCAGAGCAAGCAGTCAACTATGATGAAATGAGTGAACCTAGCATTTACAACTTTAAACTAAGAAATGTCTTCAGTAGACAATAGTTTAAAGGAAGGTAATTTTTTTCATTTCGAAAGTAAATACCCCCACAGACCCCCTTGCGGGTTGGTCTGTTGTTTTATTAACCACTATAAAAACATACTTACCGTTCAATCACTACTTGCTAAATCAATTATCTGCATTTAGCTACCAGAATACGATTTTTATGCTTGCATACACTCCTCCCCATGCCTATTCCTATAAATATGGACCCTCAACCAGGCTACTGGTTAGGTCCATCTCCAGTATATTAACTGATATAGACTGGCACCAGTCTGTACTCACTCCATAGTGATGCCTGTCACTAAGCGCGCTTGCGCATACGCACTGGAGCCCAAATAGGAAACAGATTCACTTTTCTGAATTTAAGTGCCAAATATTATAGGCAAATTCTCAAATCAATTCCACGCAGGGTGGTTGAAGCCGGGTCGTTGTGATTGAACGCTAAGTATGTTTTATAGTGGTTAATAAAACAACAGACCAACCCGCAAGGGGGGTCTGTGGGGGGGGGTTGTTATTACACCACAAAACATCCATTACCGTTCAATCACTACTTGCTAAACCCGTAGATTTGGTCAGTGCCCCACTTAAAACATTAGGTGGGAGGCGATTTGAGAATCAACAAACAAGGATAAAAATCAAACCAATCTTATCCAAATGTTAATAACATAACATAATAGTGCATTTAAATCAATCACACCGTGATTATCAAATAAGGAAAACTTGAACTTAGGGATAAATAAAAACCAAAATAAACTCTCACCATTTCTTACAGATGCAGCCTTAACAAAAATGGCGAGATATGCTTGGTAAATGGTCTTCGGCTATTTTGGTTAAAATCGTAATATTACGAAAGAAGGAGGCTGCTGCACTCTTTCAGATAAAAGGTTGCAAAAGAGGATTCAGATTTCCTGCAACCTGCATGACTTCATCTAAATACGAACCGGCAAAAAGCGCAAAAGAGGAAGCCATTCCTCTAACATCGTGAGCTTTAATATGGGAGAGATTAATTTGTTCCGGAGAAGCAATCTCGTAACAAAGCTTAATCGTCTTCCAAATCCATCAGGATATCGTAAACTTTGAGACCGGCTTAGCTAACTCTTCCGCATAAGAAAATCATAAAAGGGACAGATCAAATCTTTTGAAATCAGTTCACTGTTTGTACATTCTTAATGCCCTAACAGGACACCAGAGTTTGTCGGAAGGCGAAAAAGACGATAATGATTTTAAAATGATCGGACTAGCAGGAAACCGGCTAGACTGAGTTTTAGATAAAAAATCCCTTCTTGGATACAAAACTAAACTGTCTCGTGAAACTATAAATCTCTCCCTTTCAGCAGAAAAAGCATGAATTTCTGAACGCCTTCTAGCAGAGGCCGTTAATACTAATAGAGGAAAGCGGTTAAAAATGACGGCCTGCCAGCACTTGAAGAACCAAAGCCAAGTTCCATGAAAATAAAGGCTTAGCTATCAGAATACGAATATTGCCTAGACCTCTAATAAAAACTATTAAAGGTCTTAGTGTCCTTGACATCGGCATACAGAAGGTAAGGAAGAGAAGTTTCCAGAGAAAATCTATATCCCCTAACCGTATTAGCTGATAAATGTAAGGAATCAAAGAGATATATTAAAAAGTCTAATACTTGGGGAATAGAAACAGAATCGGGCACGAGACCTTGGTCTGAACAACATTCTCCAAAAATTTTAAGTCGACACTTGTAAACTCTGCAGGTCGACTATCTTCTGGAAGAATCGATAATAACTGGAGATCTTGAAGAAACTTTAGTTTCGATATTCTCCAAACACACAGACTGAAGATTTCTGGGTTTGGATGAAGACAAAGACCTCTTACTTGAGACAGAAGATCCTGGGAGAATGGAAGAAGACGAGGGAAGTCTACCAGGAGATCTAGAAAGTCTACAAACAAAATCCTCTTTGGCCAAAAAGGAGCTATTAAAAGAATCTCGCAGATTTGTTCTTTGACCTTCTTCAACATTAACGGAATCAAAATCGTTGGAGGGACCGCATAGATGAACATTCCTGTCCAGGACTGAGACAGGGCATCCACCGCCAGGGCTTGACTGTCCGGAAAAGGAAACATGTAAGAGGAGATCTGAACATTCAGAGATGTCACAAACAGATCTACCAGAGGACGATCCATAAGACTGAAAATCCCTTTGACAACCGACCTCTTTAACTGCCACTCTGTGTGGCCGAATTTGCTGGGATGTGACAGTTGGTCCGCAAGAAAATTCAGACTGCCTGGGACATGAGAAGACACTAGAAGAATCTGATTCTTGCGACACCATAAGAGAAGGTTCCACACTTCTAGACAAAGGAGGGATGACCTTGTACCCCCCCTGCCTGTTGATATAAGAGACCACTGTCGAATTGTCCAACCGAATCGAGACTTTGAGACCTATCACAAGATCTGACCATGAAGGGAGAGCCTTCTTGACACCACACAATTCCAGAATGTTGATATAAGCTGTCGACTCCTCCTGGGACCAAAGACCGGAAACCGACAGGGAGTCCCAGACCGCTCCCCATCCCTCCTGAGAAGCGTCTGTGAAGATAATCGCCTGAGGGGAGGACTTTACCAGTGGAACACCCATCAGAAGCAGAGAACGATCTTTCCAAAAATCCAGATGAGGAATCAAGTGTTCTCTGATGGGAATCTGATGGTAAATAGAGTGAACCGACTGCTTCCAAAGGGACATTAAATACATTTGGAAGGGTCTTCTCATCAGCGCCGCCCATGGAATAACATTCTCTATGCTGACCATCAAACCTATCACTCTTAGCAGAAATCTTGTTCAGACCATGGAAGAAGAAGACAGGATTTCCATTGCCACTGATAAAGCCTCTATTCTTGGATTTGAGGGGAAGACTAGACCCTGGGCCAGATCGAAAGAAACGCCTAGATGCGTGAAGATTTGAGAGGGACCTAGGTTTGATTTCTTTAGATTTAAAATCCACCCCAGGTTGCATGCCAGACTGCAAACCTCTGGAAGAATTCTTGAGAGAATTGAGGAAGACTGCTTTACTAACCAATCGTCTATATAAACGTGGGGATGGATAGGACGGTGTAAAATTCCTGTCACGCACGGCTGAGACTATGCGAGTAAAATGAAAAGGAGCCGTGGTCAGGCCAAAAGGCATGGCGCGAAACTGCCAAACTCGATCTTTGTAAGCAAATCTCAGCAATTTTCTGAAGGAAGGGTGAATGAGAACATGAAAGAAGGCATCATTTTGATCAATGGAAAACGACCACATACCCTGATCTAGACTGGAAATGATCTGGGAGATGGTCTCCATCTTGACTTGGGAGTAAGAATCATGAGATTTAATCATGTCATACCCCCTTGTTAAATTAAAATTAATGCAGAATTGAATGTTTCAGAGTGAATAGAGATCATTTCATTTTACTAAGATTTAATGACAAGGTAGGAATTCCTACCCTAGGCTGAATGCTCTCATGTATGTATAAGGCCTTGGACCGACGGATCCAAAGAGCCAAGAAGAGGAAGAGAAGAGATAAAATAGAAGAAAGGGTGGGACCTACCCAGGCGGAGGCCACATCTTCACTCTCTTAGCTTGAAAACCTCTGTGTGAAGACCTACCACTAGACCTTGACCTAGGTCTGTAAAAATAAGCCTTCATCAGATATTTCAGCACGTCAGCACATCCTCAGAATGGTGCATAGTTCAAGTGGTCCATATTTCATCAGAAACCAGATTTTGTTATTACAGAAGATTGAGAGTAGTGCATACATACATTACCTCTTGAAATCAGACAACAGCCCAGACGACTTTGTGATCTGAATAGTAAACTTCTAGGGTTCCAGCTTCAATATGTTCTTGGGAGATGTTGGTGAAAATCAAATCAAGGGAAGATCCGATGTCAGTTGTCGGCTCATGTATCAACTGTTGATAACCAAGACTCTCCGTCATTGCAAGAAGATTATCTTTCTTTGTGGAAGGTTGACTCACATCAACATTCATGTCTCCCATTATAATAGATTTCGAATTCACTAAGTATTGATTGTGTACTCTGTTTATAGATGTAGCATTCATTAATTCATATGAAGGTTCAAAGTGATCCAATAAACGGTAACGGAGTTATCATCTGGAAACCAATTTTCAAGATGGCCACCGGTGGCTGGCGGCCATGTTGGATTTTGGATCATTGTCAATCTCAATAGGTTTCTTCCCCAGACGTAGTCCAACCACCCTATGAAGTTTCATAGCAATCCGATAAACGATAACGGAGTTATCATCTGGAAATCAATTTTCAAGATGGCCACCTGTGGCCATCTTGGATTTCGGATCATTGTCAATTTTGATAGCATTCTTCCTCAGCCCTAGTCCAACCACTCTATGAAGTTTCAAAGTGATCCGATAAACGGTAACAGAGTTATCATCCGGAAACAAATTTTCAAGATGGCCGCCTGTGGTTGGTGGCCATCTTGGATTTCGGATCAGCATCAATTTCGATAGGTTTCTTCCTTCCGCAGACTTAGTCCAACCATTCTATGAAGTTTCAAAGCGATCCGATAAACGGTAACAGAGTTATAATCCAGAAACCAATTTTCAAGATGGCTACCGGTGGCTGGCGGCCATGTTGGATATCCGATCGTTGTCAATTTCGATAGGTTTCTTCCCCAGTCCTGGTCCAACCACTCCATAACGTTTCAATGCAATCCGACAAACGGTAACTGAGTTATAATCCCGAAACCAATTTTCAAGATGGCCGCCGGTGGCTGGCGGCCATCTTGGATTTCGGATCATCGTCAATTTGGATAGGTTTCTTCCCCAGGTCTAGTCCCACCACCCTATGAAGTTTCAATGCGATTCGACAAACGGTAACAGAGTTATCATCCGGAAACCACTCTGCTGCCCGCCCGCCCGCCCACCCACCCGCCCGGACGGCACCATTACATAATACCCCGCAAAATTTTTTGGCGGGGTATAAAAATGAACTAAAGTAATTGGTAAAAGAATTGTCAATTACTAATTACTTGAGCAAAGTAATTGATTCCAATTCCTCAAAACTTACCCAATTACCAATTCCCTATCAATTCCTGATGAAAGGAATTAAATTACCACCAATTCCAATTAGCCCAGCCTTGCTCCTCGCTATTAACATAGATCTCTTAACTACCTGACTGCTGAGTTGTTGCAGACGACAGATTCCAGTGATTATAGCTCTGGACCTGCTAAATATTTTGAAACCAATTTAACTGAGTCATTGGTGGCCAACATCACCAACATCTTTCAGTTAAATTGTTTTCAAAATATTCAGCGAGTCAAGAGTTTACTCATTGAAATTATTATCTGGTGGCTTGCAACAGTGACGCAGTTAACATAAAAAGTAAAACATAAATTCCCAATCTCTGAAAGCCTGTACTTACAAGAAAAATCTAATATTGACAAATTTGATAAAGCTTTTTACAAAATAGTTTCCTGATAAGGGAGTGGTGTGGGGTACAGTTCATCATGTGTGAAAACCACCATTTGGCTACAAAAGATGGTGGTTTTTTAAGACAGGTGGTCTTAAAAGACCACCATCTTTTGTAGCCAGAAACATGTCCTATGGAAACTGACCTGTATGAAGACTCCACCTGCCTATAGTCGACACTGTGTTGTGCTTGGTAAGGTTGGAAGATAACCCTTTAATGATCAAGCTGGCAAGAACTCTCCTCTGTAGTGGTCTTGCGGAATGTTTATTTGCAAGCCAACAGATGAATATTTTTGAAAATGTATCACAGGAATGGTTGGCTCCATAACTGAGCCAGTCATTCCAGTGGCAATCTTTAAAAAATAGCCTTATCTTGGCCTGAATATAGACATTCATTAAGCAGATACCGCAATCTTCTTGAAAAATCTTGGACCAATGGACCTTTCCATTTTTAGCTATGCCCCGCCCATCACTAGCTAAGCTCCACCCACACCTCCCCGAAAGCCCCACCTATCAATTTCCTGAAAACTATACAGGGAAGCTGTTGAATATTTTGTAACTAATTTGACTGGGTGCTGTTGCTGCCATAGGCAGCAACAGCGCCCAGTCAAATTAGTTTCAAAATATTCAACAGAATATTTATTAAATAGTAAAAGCAAACAATTTGTACAACAGCCCATAGACCGTCATCAAATATGCGTTCGTGACGTACTTATCGACGTCATTCATGACGTCATTCATTATGATGTCATCGTACACGCCACGCAGTTCATTATGACGTCATATGATCGCTGGGTACTCTGGAAAGGTGAATTCTAGGGTTAAACAGGTTCAAAAGCATGATGTCAATATGAATGGCTGTTTGTGCTGTTCTGCTACATGTAGAACTTTGCTTCACCATCCCTGGCATCCCAACAGCAAAGATGATGGCTCAAGACATATTAATAGAAGAATCTGATCTGTCACTCAAGTATCTGACGTCATAAGCTCATAATCAATTATGTCACTAGCTAGCTGACGTCACAATCATAATGATGTATAGCTCTATCCAGAGTTGCCCTTATGCGTCCTTTTGCGCGTATATACGCATAAAAATGGCAGACGGACGCATAAAAATTAACCTTCTGCGTCCCCGAGGACGCACTATGGACACAGTGAAAAAGTGTAACGGAAACTGCTAACTTTGCGTGTGCTTAATTATCGATTATATTATCGGGTGTGTATATTTATTTGTGCATGTTTTTACTTTGTTTTTACACAAAAGTATTGTGTGTTCAATAAAAACGAACTTACTGCGTTGTTTAAGACTATGATTTGTTGTATGTTTTCTTGCACAACTCAAAGTTGTTAATGCCCATAAATCAGATTCAACCACCACATTTAATTGTAAACACAATCCCAAAATCATCCTTAGTATTCCATTTGATCAAATTTTATTTATTTATTTATAAATAATGAGTTTACAAGCCCAATGTTAGTCGCCTTGTTTGGCCTACAAATTGCAAAAATACCCGCCATGTTTCTGTCTGTTGTGCTAAACGTCAGTGTGACGTGTCAGTATTTGATTGGATAACAGCGGAATCTCCCTGTCGAGGAACTCACGCTGTGAGAAATCCAATACAACTGATCAAGCGTATACAAACTTGCCTGGTCGTCTTAACCCTTTCACAGCTCAGAACATTGGACAGATCACAAAGTTGGTATCACTAATATGCTGAATATTTTGAAATTAATTTGCGCATGCCTACTTGCCTAAAGCGGCAATGACTTACAGGCAAAATATCTTTTTTCTATTTACTTATCAAAATATCTAAATCGATGAAGGAATATATGGAAGATATTGTGATATCTTTTACATTTAAATGGTCATTTGACGGATCAGCGCCGGTGTCTTTGTATTGCTGTTTGAATAACGGTATCAATATGCGCTATAAGCCGTCTTTTATTTAGCAATAGCGGCTGATTGATTGACTGACGGATTAGTGTTTATAGTGTTTAACAATACTCGATTGTTAGGTGTTCCCAAATTCTCAACTAAAAAGCTCCCCAGCAGCGATGTTCAACGATATCGTCGATCTACAGGTAGGCATACGTTAAAATATTGATTTTTTCCAAGCAGCGTATAGCTCAAAGCTCCCCGATACAAGCGTCCTTATTGGATACACGCTAATGCGTTATCTATGCTTCAACCAATCAGCGATCGCGTTACATAGTTACTCCCTATGAATTAGACATATCCGGTTATTGGCTGATATATTTTCACTAATTACACATTTTAATCTGATTTATACAGATTATTTTTGATAAATTATTGTTTTGTCTGATCTTAGCCTATGTATTCCACTATATTTAGTCATTCCAGTTACATTATAAAAAATACACGTGCATTATATGGAAGTAGGTCAAGTCGTCCTTGAGCAAACTCGCCCCAGTTACTCGTAATTTTTCAATTCGTCCAAAGTCAAGTTAGGGTTTTATAGAAAAACTAATGCAGTGGTCTTTGCTAATTACTAATGTAGTGGTCTTTGGAAATGTTAATCATACTAGGTTGTCAATGTAGGTTGTAAGTACAGTGCTTTAGGTTATTGTTTATTGACATGCAGTTCAAATGTTATCAGTTAAATATACAATGGCTATTTCAATAAATCAATTTTAGCCACCATTGTAGATCACAGAACACATATGTTTGAAAATTTACCACTGGAATGACTGGCACTGGTTAGAGCCAGTCATTTCAGTGTTAAACTTTCAAAAATAGGTATTTTGGTGATCTACAATAGTGGCCAAAAGTGTTAAGTGCTAAAGTTTAATGAACTATGCATAGTTAATATTATATATATATATATATATATATATATATATATATATATATATATATATATATATATATATATATACATTAACAGTATTTACACAATGTCATAACTAGTGCTTTCAACATGTTTAATAAAGTGCTTTATAATTACATCAATGTGTTGTGTTTATTTTAAGAAAAAACATGGGACCCCCATATTTCAGATGAGGACCCCAGGGGAACCCCAGATTTTACAATGGGACCCCCAAATCTGAGAGTGTTGGGTCTTGGGACCCCCAAAAATCAGATGTTGTGGGCAACACTGGCTCTATCATGAGTCAAAAGGTTTGTCACTCGTGTACGAATTGTATTTCTTTACAATTTAATAAACATTCTCTTGAATATTTTGAAACAAATTTGACTGTGAGCTGTTGGCAAAAAAATTGATACATTAAAATTCTGTACACAAGCTCTGAAGCCGACCCGCATAGGGTATCTCCTGCCAAATTAAGTTGAAATCTGCCCAGCGGTTAATGAAGAGTAGCATTTTGACTATTTTCGGTAATATCTTTCCATAAAATCCAAGATTTTCACTCAAAGATTTGATCAATCAAAATTCTCAACAGAAGTTCTGGCGTCTACCATGATAGGGGCCCTCTAGCCAGATTTGGTTGAAATATGTAAAGCAACTAAGGAGTAGCGTTTTGACAATTTCTGTAAAATGTTTAATAAAATCTAAGATTTTTACCCCCAAAAATGACCAATCAAAATTCTGTACAGATGCTCTGGAGCGTACCACCATATGATTTTTCCAGCCAAATTTGGTTGAAATCTGTCAAAGAGTTAAGGAGAAGAAGGGATTTCACAGACGGATGGCCGGCTGATAGCATAAGCTCACTTGACCTTTCAGGGTGTGTCATAAGGAAGCATATGGCCAAGTTTGGGTCCAGTATGATTAACCAAACCTGAGATATAAACAGAAAGGTTGAGCTAAATGTAAATTGGACGACGACGCTGTCACCATCACCGGGCAATGTGCAGGGTATCGCAATATAGCTCGAGCTAAAAAGGTGCATGGAGCTTAATGAGAAATGGGCAGGACATAGCTAGAAAGGGATCCACCTATTAACTAACCTGTAGAACTCTCTGTAGTGTGAGCATGTCCCTCCTCCTCTTCTTCCACCTCCTCCTCCTCTTCGTCCTCAGGAGTTTCAGGGGAGCTAATCACTGATGTCGTGCCCTTCTTTCGCAAAGAGGACTTATTCAGATCATTGATTTCGAGCGAATGCTCTGATGTAGGCGAGCCACCGCTAACTGTAGCTCGACGTACTTTTGGTTCTACCTGTAAATACTTGGGAGATTCAGATCCACTTCGGAAAACTTCATTGTCAGTGTCGTCAGTGCCTTCTCTGAAAATAAATGATTGGAAATTGAATATAATTAAATTTATCATTTATTATTATAAT
Organism: Chaetoderma sp. LZ-2023a; assembly: GCA_034401795.1. Lineage (NCBI taxonomy): Eukaryota > Metazoa > Mollusca > Caudofoveata > Chaetodermatida > Chaetodermatidae > Chaetoderma > Chaetoderma sp. LZ-2023a. Next base: position 109,704,718 of record CM067374.1, read on the forward strand.
TAAAAAAAAAGAAAAAAAGTTAACTTTCCAGTGAAAACAAGGTGTTAAATGACAAGGATATATATTACCGTAATCAAATAGCATACCTAAACAGCTACCTAAACAAGGTCCCATGTTTTAATTTTATTGCAGCATGGATGCAGGTACAGATTTTAAAATCAATTTGATGAACGTCCATTTACAGGCCAATGGGCTATTTTTTAAATTTACCACTGGAGTGACTGGCTCGATAACAGAGTCAGCCATCCCACTGGTAAATTTTCTAAAATCGTCTTCTCCTTGCCTGTGAATGAAAATTCTGTAAACAAAAATCTAAATTTTCTAATCAATCTTGACCATGAAATAGTTACATATTCACCATCTTGTGGTCCCAATAGCGCCTTCATATGACACACACTTATATCATGTCACTTTCTTTTAGTGACCACTACTCCATAAGGTGTCATTTACAGACGGTTTAACTCTTTAACCCTCAAATTTATTCAAGAAAATATAAATTTTCTCAGAAAATGTCTATTTGCAGACCAAGAAGGATATTTTTGAAAATTTATCACTGGAATGACTGGCTCGGTTATCGAGCCAGTCATTCCAGTGGTAAATTTTCAAAAATAATCATTTGGCCAGCAAATGGATATTTCTCGAGACCACCGCTGAAGCCGTTTCTGGCTGATATGAGGGCTAAAGAGTTAACTGTAGATTTCTGTTTATTTAACTCAATTTATGAAAGCCAATAGCATGCTGCTGCTTTTTGTACTTTGAATTCTATTTGAACACAAAACTATTTATTTAACTGTATAAATACAATATCAACTATACTGTGTCAATGGCATGGTTATTTACGATCGTAGCTAGCGAGATCTATAGTATAAGAAATTGAGTGATCTGATCTGTCACTCAAGTATCTGACATCATAATCAATGTACGTTCCCAGTTTTAGCTATGCCCCGCCCATCTCTAGCTAAGCTTCACCCACACTTCGCCCATATTGTGAGCAATCGATCCCTGCACTATCAGAATCTCAATTTCCAGAAAACCATACAAGTAAGCGGTTGAATATTGTGAAACTAATTTGACTGGGTGTTCTTGCTGCCTAATGCCCAGTCAAATTAGTTTCAAAATATTCAACAGCGTGTTCATTAAATTGTAAAGGCATACAATTCGCACAACTTGACAGACTATTAAGCGTTTATGACAGGCTTAATTACCTCATTCATGACGTAATTGATGATGACGTCAGACTACATGCGACGTAGTTGATTGTGACGTCATATGATTGACTGAGAAACTGGATTCCTCCATTAATGCAGATGAGTAGGTGCTACAGATGCATGCATACTTATCAACTCTGTGTAGCAATATACCTTTCCATTTTTAGCCATGCCCCGCCCATCATTAGCTCGCCGTGTTGGGATTGGTCGATCCCCAATTTCCCTAGCTATCAATTTCCTGAAAACTATACAGGAAAGCTGTTGAATATTTTGTAACTAATTTGACTGGGTGCTGTTGCTGCCTATGGCAGCAACAGCACCAAGTTAAATTAGTTTCAAAATATCCAACAGAATATTTATTAAATAGTAAAAGCAAACAATTTGTACAACAACTCATAGACCGTCTTCAAATATGCGTTTGTGATGTACTTATCGACCTCATTCATGACATCATTCATTATCATGTCATTGTACACATCACGCAGTTCATTATGACGTCATATGATGGGTGGGTACTCTGGAAGGGTGAATTGGATGAAACATTTAAGAATATGAACTTATAGTTAACGCTTTCAATCCTTAACAAGTAAATGTTTTACGATGTATAGCATATTCTGTTGAATATTTTGAAATTAATATGACTGGAAGCCATTGCTGCCCAACAATGGCTTCCAGTCATATTCATTTCAAAATATTCAACAGATTTTCTGTTTGTCTGCCGTGAAATTGAGATACATGTAATTTATCCGTGAAAGGGATAAGCTTGAAAGCCACATATTTTACACATTCTACATTCGTAAATTCTAAATTATTGCATCCTATTTGTCTAAATTTGGGACCTTGTGCATAGATTGAGCATAACAATATGATTGAGCCCTTGAAAAATTGACTGGGCCCCTTAAGTTTTGCTTTTAGGAGCCCTGAGGTGGCTACAGGGTTAAAAGGTTACTTATCACTGACCACATGTATATAATGCAGTGCTCCAGCTAGGAACTAGTATCCAGTAAAATACTGGCTAATTTCATGAGATACTGGCTAATTAAAATGTTTAGTATCAGATACTGACTGTAAAAAACCCACATATAGACATCTGGTCTTTAAAGATTGTACTTGTCAGTGTAGTCAGATTTTTTACCTAATCTTACTACTACTACTACTACTACTACTACTACTACTACTACTACTACTACTACTACTACTACTACTACTACTACTACTACTACTACGGTACTTGAATTATTGTGCTGAAATCTATGAAAATTAGTTTAATAAATTCTACATTCAATCAAGCAATTAAAAGTATTATGTATGTCTTATAACACTTCTGGTGTCAATTTTAAAGGTGTTGCTAAAAGAGTTGCATACCAGCAACAGCTGAATTCAACACAGTTTAAAATTGATACCAGCTAGTCGACAAACAAGACATTGAATATTGTAGACTGACCAATCAGCATTAAAAAGTATACAGCCTACTTATTGTGCATTAAAGGCCAGACTTGTGCCATAATTATGCCCATTGTCCAGTAATCTGCCCAATCAACAAGAATGGATAAAAATGGTGAGGCAGGTGTGCAATTAGCAGGACACAAGTTAGTTTCTACAAGTTTATACCTTGATAAAAGAACACTTACAGAATTAGATGTAAACATGTCACAGGTGGAATTTTCCTGTATGCCTTATATTATAATTTATGTAATGTTTGACCAACTGCTATTAACCCTTTCATTCCCTAAGTAACACAAACAATATATACTGACCATATTGGTATCCAGGTGGACTCTGTTGGTTAATTGCTAAAGTAATTTGACTCAGGGTTGTTGCTGTCTAAACAGTAACCACTTGATTAAATTATTTTCAAAATAATCATCCAAATTTACAGGGAATTACTCGAGTACTAATCAGATTCTGGAACTTGGAAATGAAAGGGATAATTAATTATTTCTATTATGGCTCTCTACCTGCTGTTATGTAAAAGCTATTTCTGTTTATTGACATGGCGATGAATGGGTAAATTCTGTATATTAATGTGAGCTAAAAGTTGTGTACAAGGAGAGCGATAGACAGAAGATAGAGAGTGTGGGGTCTAGCTGAACCACACTAGAAAGACTAAATAAAAATTGTAACTGCTGACTGAGCCAGCCAGCAATCAGCTGGTTTACTAGACCGTTAATTGCGCTAACAGTCAATCAGCCAGTCCATCAGAGTCATACTAAGATAGACATTTATATCAGTCTGTTGAGCAGTCGTTCCATCTGCTGACCCATGGTTAGAGCTAAGTCCCCCCCACCCCCGGACGAAAACTCGTTACGATACTACTACTACTACTACTACTACTACTACTACTACTACTACTACTACTACTACTACTACTACTACTACTACTACTACTACTACTACTACTACTACTACTACTACTACTACTACTAGTCGTATTCTATGTTAGATTATTAAATACGATGTTTCACTGGTTATTATATTTATTAATAACTATCTATTTCTAATTGCTACTAACTATGCTAGTTAATACGAGACACGGAGTCCAATATATATACGTCCACACCTACTGACGACCCGTATGTGACTGATATAAATCGGGTGTTTTTGCTACTAACTACGCTAGTTAATACATGAGACACGGAGTCCAATATATATACGTCCACACCTACTGACGACCCGTACGTTACTGATATAAACCCGGTGTTTTTGCTACTAACTATGCTAGTTAATACATGAAACACGGAGTCCAATATATATATGTCCACACCTACTGACGACCCGTATGTGACTGATATAAACCGGGTGTTTACGATATAAGTCGGGTCCTTTCGTAAAGCAGTAGTCTTGACCACAACAACTACTACTACTACTGCTTCTGCTGCTGCTATGGCTACTACTACTACTACTACTATTACAAGTCTATATCGGTACTGGTCCAAATGAGCCTAGTGAGTGAGGCACTGACTGAAAAGGAACTCCATCAGTACGCCACTGGCTGCCTGAAAGACTAACTAGAACACTGTGTATATGGTAATCACAAATCACTGGAGACGATCAAGATTTCCCATATATCTGATGAAAAGTATGTTCACTTTTAAACTATGTACTATATGAAATGTTTATCTAGTCACTATGCACATCTTTTGGTGAGTTTATAACCATTTATTCATCAATATGTCAAGAAAATTGAAATTGTCACTTAGTAATTGTTGATTTGCAGGCCAAGATAATATTCTTTTTGCAAATTTACCGCTGGATTTACTGGCTCAGTCATCGCACCAGTCATTCTGTTGTAAATTTTCAAAAGCAGTCTTCTCTTGGCCTACATTGGACATTTCTCAAGGCCACTGCAAGGGCAGTTTTTAACGGACTAGTGACCATTAAAAGGCTATGTAAGCTCATTAAACTGTGTTAATAATTTTGTTATAAATTTGAACAGGTACAAACTCGTCTATATATAACATGCATGCTACTGGTAAACATTTCACATATAGATAGACAGCATTATAGTGACACAATGTATATCCCTGCCGCATAAGGTTGTAGGCCACCTATTCATTTGGTCATAAAAGAAATTCACTCCCACTCCACACATATTAAACCCATTTACACTCACATCAGCCAAAAACGGTCTTGAGAATGTCCATTTTCAGACCAAGAGAAGACGATCTTAAACAATTTACCATTACAGTGACTGGTTCAAAAGTCATTCCAGTGATAAATTTTCAAAAATAATCATCTCTTGGTCTGCATTTAATGGATATTTTCTATGAGGAAATTGAAATTTTATAGAACAAATTCTAATGCTAACCTGCTTCGCCCTGAAAAAGCTTGATTCCAGAGAGCTAAAAGGTTAGTTGGGCTGTTTAAAAACAATTTTGCTGAAAGTTACTATAGTAACTGACTTTCAGTCGTATTTCTTGAAGCAAATCCAGAATTTAATAGCAATGTCGAGTAACTATCAAAATGATGTGTCTAAGCCAGGTAGTGAATTATCCAACCGGGAAGTGAATTCTGATCATTTTCCATAAAATGCAAAATATTCATATTACAGTGAAACATTTAACCCTTTAATGACTAAATTGTTTCAAAAAATTAAAATATTTACTTATTGAATGTCCATTTGCAGGCCAAGAAGACTATTTAAAAAAGTTTACCACTGTAATGACTGGCTCGATTACCGAGCCAGTCATTTCAGTGGTAAAATTTTTAAAATAGTCTTCTCTTGGTCTGTAAATGGACATTACTCAAAACCACTACCGAGGCCGTTTTTGGTCGGTTTCGTCACGAACGGGTTAACTCTAGCATTGCCGAACACTAATTTATCTCAGTTTAAAACAACCGTAAAGGTGAGCTGCTGCATATTCTGAAAATAATTTGACTGACAACCATAGTTTCCAGACAAATTATTTTCAAAATATACAGATTATTTTGTTAACTGTAGAGAACTTATAATATCTGGTCTGTAGTTTTGAAATGGTTAAGAACATTTTAATTCATTTATAAACAGATGCACTGAAGCGAATATTTTCTATCTATTCATATTTTATGGCAAACAACCAGACTTTATGATTTTGCGATGAACTATGAAGTTTGACTTAAAATAACTATATACGGCGTATCAATACCCTTATCAACAAGAGCCTGCAATGCTCACTTGGACCATTAGCTTTGAACGATTTGCAGAAATTGACAAATCAAAAATAGTGTTTGATATATAGAAGCCTATCATGATAGGATTATTCCACCCAAGTTTCGTTGAAATCCGGCCACTAATTAAAGAGTAGAGTTTTCAATGGTTCTGAAAAATTAATAAAATCCAAATCCCCCCAAAAATTGACCAACCACAATTCTGAATAGTAGTTCTAGAGCCTACCACTATAGAATCCTTCCACCCAAGTTTTGATCAAATCCACCAAGCGGTTATGGAGGAGATGCATTTTGACAATTTTCAGTAAATCTTTCATAAAATTTGATTTTCATTAAAAATTGACTCATTAAAATTCTGAACAGATGTCCTGGAGCCTACCGCGATAGGGTCTGTCCAGCCAACTAGGGTTGAAATCTGCCGAGCGTCTTGACAATGACAAAATGTCTTGGTATTCATGCAAGATGGACTACCTCGTCCGAGAGAGAATAACTACACATTTATATTCAATTTTGAATGAATATTTATGCTGGATGTGATATAATGTAATTATAAACATATTCATTTCCTTCTTGCGTCCTCAGTTCATGATTTCTCTGTATTTTATGTGACGAAACTTTGATATTCGGTTGCATGCTTAGACGTTTTACAGGGGAGGCATCAAAAAGTGAATGGGGACGGATTTAGATTTGACGAGCTCTTTTATTACGTTGGAGGTGTGGGGATAAGAAAATGACCACCTCAAAACAATATGGCGGATGCTTACCTGATACAAATTGCAAATATGAATAATTAATTCACTTAGTATTTTTTTTACTAAAAATATTTCTTAATTTCATAATGACACTTCAGCTTTAATTGGATTTAACAAATGAAGAAAATAGTCTTTAAGGCAGTTGGTCTCTTAACCCTTTCACCCATTAATCCTGGAAAAAGTATGATATAAAACTTATTTTGTTGAATATTTTGAAATTACTTTGACTCGAAGACGTTGTGCCTTAGGCAACAATGGCTTCCAGTCAGATTAATTTCAAAATATTCAACTGTTTTACTGTATGGATGTCTTGAAAATATAGGGAATTCATCAGTCAAAGAGTGGTCTTTATCGCAAGTTCAACTGAGTATATTCCAAATCATCCATTTCACACATGTACACTTGGCTAAATGGCCAAGTTAGCAGCATGACTATGGCAATAAAAGCAGTCATGTGACAATGGATGGTGGAAACAAAACTCCAATTACACATTAATTAACCCTTTAACCCTCAAATTTATTCAAGTAAAGTTAAATTTTCTTATAGAAAATGTCTATTTGCAGACCAATAGAAAACTATTTTTGAAAATTTACCACTGGAATTAGAGCCAGTCATTCCAGTGGTAAATTTTCAAAAATAATCTTCTCTTGGTCTGCAAATGGACATTTCTCAAGACCAATGCTGTAGGCATTTTTTGCTGATATGAGGACTAAAGGGCTAAACGTTTTCCTAAATAGCTAAGCTATGTAATTGTGTCCTCTGGCATCTACATTGTTGAATATTTTGGAATTTATTTGACTGAAAGTTGTTGCTTTCTAAGGCAGCAATGACTTAGTTAAATTAATTTTTTAATAAACTTCAACTCACATTACCCAACACCAAAGAACTGAGCTAACTGATAACTGAGCTGGGCCGCTCAGCAAAAGATTATATTATGCAGTCCAACCTGCTAGAATGACCACCCACACTAAATGGTAATTTTACTGCATGCCGCCAAACCGTTTATCCAATAGATTCAGAAATGGCATGGTTGAAATCCGCATACCCAAAACCCTGTACAAAACAAATTTCGGCTTCAAAATCTATCAAATAAAAGAATCCAATATGGCCGCCAAATACGTGACATTTTGATTGGTCCACGGCGGCCATGTTTTTTACCTATCAACTTCCCTTGAATAAACTTCAATAACCCTTAGTCCCCAATCATATCTCCCAAATTTCGGCCGTATACATTCAGCGGTCTGCAGAATTTGTTTTCGCGAAAACTAGCTCATCCAAGATGTGCGTCGAAACATTTGGCCAATCAAGTTCCTTTGAACAAACTTGGTTCAGCTCTTGCCTCATATGATATTTCATGAGTTTTGAATCAATCCTCCAAGTGGTTTCGGAGAAGAAGATTTTAAAAGAAATTTATAAAAATGTCAAAATCCAAGATGGCCAGCCGCCAAATGGGTCGATCGGCTCCCTTCAAACAAATTTGGATCTGTAGGTCCTAAGGATACTTCCTGCCAAATATAACTGAAATCGGCCTAGTGGTTCTTGAGAAGAAGTCATTTAAAGATAAAGTTGACGGATGGACGGATGGATGGCCGGACAGACGGTCGCCATGGCATAAGCTCACTTGGCCATTCTGGTCAGGCGAGCTAATAACACTCGGCTGCAGATTCTGTGTCAAACACATTACAAGTAATGCTAGCCATTGTGTCACCAAAATTAGACAACTCCTTGCAAGCCTGATTGATTGGAAATATTATGACGAGTGTTTCAAAAACAGTAATCAACACACCTATTAGCATTCGGTGTGTTACTTCGGGACCCCAAGGTGATAGTTAATCACATGTACGACTATTAGGTTACGTGTAGTTATGAAGCACTCTTATGTAGGCTTACGCGATTCTTGCTTTGAAACATCACGATTGATTTTATATAATATAAAAAATCGTGATTTTCGATTAAATCGTAGGTCCAAATTCCCAAAGGTATAAACCGGGGGTAACGTGACTTGTTTCTAGAAAAAGTTGAAATAAATGATACAAGAATAGCACGAAATTAGAACACATTTTCATGCACCGAATTCTTACCATCCTATACCTTATATCCATCATCGCGGGAGTGAAATTATTAATTGGGACCGCCTAAATATTGTGTATAGTTTAATAAACATTATTTATTTCATCAAAATTTGGGATAAAATGTCACCGAGAAAATAATATAAATTACAGGACGTATCAGCTTCCTTCCGCTTATAGCCTCCCTTTGTAGGACGAGTTTAGGTCATTTTCAGAGTAATGCGAAGACGTTAATATTAGCACCCGGGGAGATACTGGGCCCTCCTCATACATACCTCGGGAGTTTTGAGTAGGTACGATTGTAACGGCGTAAACTCGTCCTATAGAGCAGTTTATAGTTGCTTTCAGAATGTATGATTTACATTCAAGAGTAATCAACAGAACACGCAGTTTAAAATCAAACAACCTGGAATGCTGTTGCTTTATTTTCTTTAATTTGACATGACAACCGAATCAAAAAGGAAAAATTATTACACTGCCTGAAATTGCTAACTCTAGAATTAAAAAAGAATTATGCTCATTGATTGCCTAACACTCTGCAACTAAGTATATACTTGGCATTTCACGACAGACTCGAGGTCTGCAGCGAAAGAAAGAAAATTATATGGCGATTCAACGGAGTAACTAGGTGGTTTTCTCAATGACAAAGGTGTTACCTCGCTATTGTTAGCTTGTTTATTGTAGTGCTTCGTGTTGTGATTAGTAATTATTTGGCACGGCGGGATATAAACACAATGAACACAGGCGTGAATTGATTATAATTGTACTCATGTACTGATAAAATGCGACGGAAAAGTGCACACTTCAGATTTAAAAAAACCCATGAAATTTATGACGATTTTCCGATTTTTCCTCAATTACACAGTAAAAATCGCGACTTTAAAAATAAATCGAATTTCACGATTAAATCGAAAAATCGCGCAAGCCTACTCTTATGCTTAAAAAATCAGCGACAGTAGCGGTTGCTGTTGATATCAGAAATATAGACAGAGATAAATAGAGATATCAACAATATCAGATCACATTCCGTTCCTAAGGTAATTACACGATGAACTTATGAAGACAATATTCTCAAAGAGGACACTGTCAGATGGACACTGTCAGATGGCTCAGCACAGATCAAATGTCTCATATGATCACCGCTGGACAGGATGATGGCATTACAAACTACAGTGGTCAAAAGAGTCCAAAGGTGCCACCCGTGCCTACTTCATCACTTCCGGTAGATTTCCAAACTCGCGAGATCATGCCACGAAGTTTAGCTGACGAAACTAATATTGAATTCTCTATAAATGTTATAGTTATGTCAGAAACCAGGTCACTCTTTGAAACAAATAACCAAGGCTCTTTAACTTCCGCTAAAGGACAAGCTACCGGCGAACCAAGCAAACATGATGACAGCAATGATTCAGGGGAGTGTGGGACAAGTTTGTGTAATCTTTACAGCTGACCAGCAATTATATCACGTGGCATTACGTGATCTCTGGGAGAACCTGGACACATTCGCTGACATGCGCTTGAGGTTGGCCGGCATGCACTTCCTATGGTACACTCATGACTGAGACTGGTATAGTAGAAATTCTAAGTGCCCATTATAGCAGGACCACAAGGCTTTGGGTGGGATGTCTGATCAGACCAGTATTAACCATATTGAAATACATTCAAGCTGAGAGAGGATACTGAGCACTCCACCGCGAGATTGTTATGGAAATGATGCCTCTTCTCCACTGCAGAACAACCCCAATTTACGCGATATGCCTTGTACTACCTACTCTCAATAGAATGCCTTATAGAGTATAAGATGCACCGTATTGCTGGATTATTCAATGACATATGAGGCAACATTGCAATTGAGACATCCTTCATGAAATAAGCCTGGTCATTGTCATACTGGGATAATCGAAATCACATTCAAGCCAAACACCTTTAAGACATGGGCCTACAGTTTACATACCTGCAGTTGCATCATGTATGGCTTAAATCAGATGAGAGAAAAGGAGCAACTGCCTGCTCAAACCTATCACAGAGGGCACAGATGTCAGAATTAAGACTGATGCACAAGACAGGAAACAATTGCAGCTTTATATAGATCCACTCATCCACTAGATCCCGCTCAACACCACGTTGGTCTAGTTAATATTGATTCTGATAAATGTTGACAATTTGGTTTCTATCAGGAAAACACAAATAGAGTCATTTGAGAAAGGCTGGCCTGGTGGATTTCATAACAAACCAAAGAGAGTGAACACCATGACATTATCATGTAAGCATACCAATGTGGTTGATGCAAGAACCTAAGAAATGTTCCAGGCCCAGGACTACTGCTCTTAGCTCGAGTAGATTGATATGTTCTTTTGACTGTTCCAGATTCCAAAGCCCTGATATTGTGGATTCTTCCAGGCAAGCTCCCCACCCCTCCATCGATGCATCTGTATACACAGTTACCTGAGGGTGGGGAGGGGTTAGCATAACCCCCACCAAGAGATTCTCTGTGTTCAACCACCATTGCAGGTGGTGAATCAGAGGCGCCAACACTGACACGTTCGAGTCCAGCGAACCTGTACTCTGGGTCCATTGTGTCATGAGAAATAACTGGATCGGCCGCCTGCGTAAGGTGGCCTGAGGAATGACTGGTTCCAATGAAACCATCAACCCCAGCATTCTCAAGTAAACCCGTGCCAGGACATGACGACTGTCGCACATTGACTGAATTACTGAGATGAGTTTCTGAACTCTCTCCTGAGTAGGATAAACATATCCTGTCTCTAGATCGAAGAACATCCCCAGGTAAACAAACTTCTGGGATGGAGTCAGATCTGATTTCTGGAAATTGATTATCCAGCCCAAGTCTGTGAGAGTCTTCAAAACAATCTCCAGATTGGCCGATACACTTTCCTGGGTGTGTGCTTTTAACAGCCAGTCGTCTATGTACGTGTGGACTGCTATGCTTCTCCTGCGGAGGTATGCGGTGATCGCAAGAACCACACGGGTGAAAACCCGAGGAGCCGTGGAAATTCCGAAGGGTAACACCCTGAATTCCCACTGTCTGCCCTGGAATGCAAATCTCAGGAAGCGACGGAAACTCCTGGCTATGGGGATGTGGACATAAGCATCCTTCAAATCTATCGATGCTGTCCACATTCCCCTCTCTAACCCCGCCAACACCGAGCGCACAGTCTCCATCTTGAAACTGGGCGTCTCTATGAACTTGTTCAATGGCTTGAGGTTGAGAATTGGTCTCCACCCTCCGGTGTTTTTTGTTACTAAGAACACGGTTGAATAGAAGCCCGGACACCTTTGTGCCGGCTGAATAGCTCCTTTTTGTATGAGGGAAGTTATCTCCTCCTCGATACACAACCTTTGATCTGGATCTCTCGGATTCGGAGTCCAGATCGGCACGAGAGACAGTCGCGACGGCGGGCCTGTCATCCAATCGGGATGATACCCGACTGAAAGCCATCGCAAGACTAAACGGTCCTGAGTCAACCGTTCCCACTCTTGCATGTGGGCGGCCAGCCAGCCTCCCACCGGTCCACCTAGGGAGAGAGGTGGACATAAGGAGTGCAAGAGTGGCACTGTCTCCTCCGCCAGAAACACCAGAGTGGTTCTCACCGTGGCAATCGGCCCATCAGGCACGATTACCACGACCAGATCCCCGCGCGCCACGCCCAGCACCACGCGCACCTCGGTGCGCGGGTGGCTGCCTGGCTGGCTGCACCTGGGAGCCTGCGCCCCCCTCACTGCTGGCCGAAGCGCACGCGGCCTAGGCCGACGCTGCGATGGCGGGTGGCCTCTGACTTGGCCACCTCCACCTCGAGCCTGCAGGGGACGATACGCAGGGGGTGCGGCGCGAACGCTCGCACGGCGGAGCACTTCAAACTGCTCGCGCAGCGCCCTCTGGTTATTGACCAGGGTCACCGTCTCTTGGAGGTGCCTGCATCCCTCACCTCCAAAGAGACCAGGACCTGTCATAGGCGTACGCAGTAGCCTATTGTACAGGTCCTGGGACGGGCACAGATTGTCCAAGGCAAACGTGCGTCTCGCCCGGACACTCCTGGTCACCGCCCGCGTCATGCAGTCCAGAGCCAGGTTGATACCATCCTGGATGGCTCTCTGGACTGTGGCCGGGCTCGGCTGGTGCAATGCGGATGCTGTTACCACCCCGTGTAACAGCTGGGAGACGTGGGACAGAGCAGCAATCGAAGCCCTCCCACTCTCCTCCGCATCACGCAGCGCGGTATTTGCCGAACGCAACGCGTTCGAACACAGCACACCCGTGTCAGAACGGGCGCCTGGCCGCGCATCTTCACCCAAAGCCGCGTGGTCATCCACGCTCGGCTTGGGTACCACACCGTACCGCTGGTAGTCCAGGGGCACGATGCGGCAACGCCTGGCCACCTCGCGAGGGGCCTTCGCGATACGCCCATTCGCCTTAATGGACGACTCCGCCGCCTCGAACATGTCAACGACATGTTCAGCCAGCGGCAGAGATGGCATGGCGTTAGCAGCAGCCTTACCAGCTAACCACGGCCTGTGGTCATGCTGGCTAGCCGGCTGCTCCATGGGCAGACCTGGCCGAACACTAACCAGCCATTGGCAAGCGTCCGACCAATCCTCCTCCGTGGCTAGCTGCGAGCGCTCTACAAGACGGGGGCCTTCGTCTTCCTCCTGAGCGCACGCAGCAGAGCTTGACGGCGGATATGCTGATACCCCTGGCAAGCCAGGGAAAGCATGCGGGCCCGAAAGAACAGGCATGCTAAACTCCCTGGCTTGACCAGGAACAGGCGCCGTGGTAGAGCGCGGGGCAGACACCGCCCCACCACGGTCCCGGCCAGCACCAGCGACACGCTCGGCAAGCCGAGGTATGCGGTAACTGTGGCCATCAGCACCGCCCAGGGCAACCCTCTGGACCGTGAATTCTACTCCTGCGTGAGTAGATCCCTGGAATACGTCGCCCGTATCCCCCGCGAGGGGTGCACAGACGTCGTACTCCATGGTCACGTCCCCAGACGGCGACCCTAGCAGGAAATCCTCTTCCTCCTGGCCAGAAAGATTAGACTCCGGGTCAGCAAAGAGAGCTAACCCGGACTGGCCAGGGAAGGTGCCATAGGAGGTACTGGCACCCGCGGCGTGCAGATCCCCCTGGACTGATAAGCAAGCCTGCTGCCAGGGTCGTGGATCGCCCCCACTAATGGGGCCACCTCTGAATCGTCGAACAACGTAACCGACCTATGGAAAAGTGACTCAGAGGTGGGGATCACCTGCTCTGAAGCAGACGCCGAGGACAACAAAGGATCTGGTCCAGGAAGCATGCTACGAAGCAACTCTGGGACCAAATCCTTTATTGTCCTCTTCATATCTCCCAACATTTCAGACCGGAAGGCCTCCATATCCACCGCGGACGAGGCCTTCCTCTTACCCTTCTTACTGACACCCTCTCTCTTCTGCTTCCTCTCCTCCTCCACCACCTTGTCCTTAGCCTGTAAACACAGAAACTCAGACATTAGCTCACCCCCCCATTGCTTACAGACCTCACACTTAAGTAGTGGTCCACAGGGACTACAGCTAAAGCATAAGTGGGGGACGAAATGATCCTTTAGGAACCGGCCACAGGACGGACAACCAGGTCTCTGAAACAGGACACAGGACGAGGACAATGAGCAAGTTAGTCAAGGTTAGAAAAAACTCAAAACCAACTAAAGAGAGGAAAAAGATCATAAAGATCAGTAAACATAAGAAAACCAGCGTTGGACAAAACTTTAAATGTAAATAAAGAGCAAGGCTGATTATGACGTCATCAATCCCATGACAGAAATTAAATCGGTCCGCAACAAGCATCTAAGTGCAAGAACGAATTGTATTCCTAACATAACGTCCTCACCTGGATATTCAGACTACACACCATCAGATACACAATGATAACAATGGTAAATAGTCATTATTTTTTCAAATAATTAACATCACCTCATATCATTAGTTAGATACCTGATACCTGGTATACACATACCATCCACCTGATGCACTGAATCACTCCACCAAGACCACGCCTCTTAACTCTCTCCACCTTAGGGGAAGGAATTGGATCAAGAGGGCAAAGTGAGAAGACCTTTATACTAGGCCTCCGACTCACTGGACATAGACTTTTTGGTTAGATAACCTAACAGTATTAGTAGGAAATGGAACCAAGGTGGAGAAAAACAAACTCTCTGATGCTGTGATGTCCATTACATATCCTCACCTAGACCTGTGGACATAAACACAAAGAGAGATTAGTATTATATAGCACCCAGTTGAAATAAACCAACTAAACAAGGCGCTTATCACGGTAAACGCGAGTCCCGGAAACACATTACAACGGGAAAAACTCGCTAGAATATATTTGAAATCACCTGATATAAGGATCCTGCGCCTTCCTCCGGCGAAGTATCTCTCTCAGACATAATCCAGGTGATATACTCTCACACAACAAGACTAAATAAGCCCAGAACGAGTGAAAACTTTGCACAAGCACAAAAAGCATGTGAACCCTCTGCCAATAAATTAGCAAAGAGGAAGTAGTAGTCGGCGCATGCGCGGTGGTGGGGCTGGCATCCGCCGGACTACCCTCTGTCTACCTGCCCAGTAGGGGCACCTAACTGTTTTTAATCCGAGTGTTTATTGAGTGAACGCCAATATTTAGCAATATCAAAAGTATTAGGGAGGTAAGTATACTCTTGATGTGAAAACCATTCACGCATAACTATTTCAGAGAATTGAGAATGCGGGATAAGCGTGTGTGATTACAACAACAATGACAAATAGCGACCAAGTGAACAATCTTTATTCATCTAAAACTAATCATGAGTCAATACAAACAAATAAGTTATTTATTTAGTTTATTTAATCATTCACACATTCAGCTGATAGCCAGATGTTTGTTTCCATGATTGGTAACGCGAGCAGAGCTACACAAGCGTAAAAGTGTCTTGACAAAAATTTCAACATGGCGATTATATGATTATTTCATTTTATAATCGTCCATGATCATTTTGAATTATATAATCGCGATTAATCGAATAATCAAAAAATCGTGCAACCCTACACATGGCCTCACTGGAAACTGTGGCAGCATACTTTGGAATTTGCAAATGTGTAGCGCTTAAAGTGATGAAGCGACCCCATTCATATTAGCTTGCTAGGTTAAATTATGGCTTATGCTCCAAAGCTTAGTTCTCTGTCTCCCACTAATGAAGCCTTCAGGGAAAACGTACTCCATGCTCACTTTCAAGCTTCTGTATGGCAGGATAAATTGGAACAACACCCACCGGAACTGACTCGAACTGCACATGGCTGGTCATGACAAGAAGGGTTTATGTCACTTAACCCAACTACAATTCCAGAAGATATACTCCTATCGTTCCAATGGATTTGCTTAAAAAGATGCTTCTGTGACCATGACATATCATGTAATAGACAAAGGGGTTGTTGTAGCCATTCCAAGCTTGCATGTACAGTTAGAATCATGGAGGGCAAGAATCCTTTAGTGACCAGAATAAGCACCAGGTAGATTATGAAATTGAGGAACAGGACTAACTAGCTCTAGAATAATACACCCTCGAAATGCAATAATAGGTTGGTTAATTAATAAACGTGTATCATATAAAGCACAAGCGCTTATGTTTGGCAGATATAATATGCAGTTTCAGAGATAAGAGCCAAATTGCAATGAAATTGAGATGGCAGCAATGTTTATACGCTGAATGGGTGCCTGACATCCATTTGTGGTATAAACATGGCCACATCTTAATTTCAATACATTTTAGCAATTAAATAGTGGCTTTAATCAACACCGCATGTTAAACATTTTTGAGGTATGAGAATTTCTCAATTTTCACTGATTTTCTAGTGTCACGGTGGCCATTTTGGATTACTCGAATTGTTCAAGCATGACAGTCTCACACCCATCTGGATATTATTATATACATCCCGAGCATAAATAATCAGCAAAGAAAAAACTTTTATCCGAGAATTTTGGGTTACATCCCATGGCTGGCAGACTATAATGGTCAAGATACATGTAGGTGAAGACAAAACACTTTTTCTGAGTGAATGTCCATAAACAAGGTTTCGCCTATTTTCTAATCAATAATTAGCAAATAATCTAATTAAAAAATTAGCAAATAATCTAATTCAAATCGGCTTTATTTGATTATATAACGGAAATTAACGCATGCATACATAACATGAACACATGAATAAGTTTACATATTTATTTAGCGACAGACAAAAGCGCCTGCACTTATGTCTAATGTACTGGTTGCCTTCCCTGGGCAGGCAACACGACACTTGAGGCATGTAAGTGCCCCGATTGCTTAATAAATGATCCATGCCCTTGCACATTACATGAATATTGATAATGCTTCTACATTTATATGATATGCAGGTAAATGTCTTAGTATACATGATTATGGTAAATGTTTGGTGGACACTGCCCAAAATGAGTGACACAATGACTAGCATATGAGCTCTGGGCTAAGAACATCATTAACATCTACCTGCTAATTTGTGATGAAGTCCCTGTCTGGTGACCGTGATTCAAAGCCACTCGCTGATGACCTCAGCACAAGGTAGTGAAGAAAACAAAAACCTTTTTCTTAGTGCATGTCCATAAACAAGGTCTTGCATACTTATTAATCAATAATTCACCTTTCCAGAGTACCCACCCATCAAATGACGTCATAATGAACTGTGTGATGTGTACAATGACATCATAATGTATGACGTCATGAATGACGTTGATAAGTAAGTCACGAACGCATATTTGAAGACGGTCTATGGGCTGTTGTACAAATTGTTTGCTTTTACTTTTTAATAAATATTCTGTTGAATTTTTTGAAACTAATTTGACTGGGCGCTGTTGCTGCCATAGGCAGCAACAGCACCCAGTCAAATTAGTTACAAAATATTCAACAGCTTCCCTGTAGTTTTCAGGAAATTGATAGCTAGGGAATTTGGGGATCGATCAATCCCAACACGGCGAGGTGTAGGTGGAGCTTAGCTAGTGATAGGCGGGGCATAGCTAAAAATGGAAAGGTGCATTAGCAACTAATCTAATTCAAATGGACTTTCTTTGATTATATAAGGGTAATATATAAGCTATTAGAGCATCAACATGTTGCTACATGTATATCCAAACACCACACAGTGATCACTTCTAACCAATTATTGTGGAGACAGTTTGATCAGACTAAATGGACATTTGATAATCTGGTATTTATGTTAGTCTTTTTGGATTAAATTCCATTTAAAAAAAAAAAATCCAGGTCTAATGCTAGATTAAAACTAGTTTCAAACAATGCATCATGTCAAATTTTGTGCTTTTGTCGCCATGTAACGGTAATCTTAACAAGAGGCCCAAGTGCCTGTGGTGCTAACCTGGACCATTGGCATTTAAACCATTTGCATTTAAATAGACACAATGGATGATTTTTGGAAAATCCAAGATGACCACCAGAAAATTGACCAATCAAGACTGTCGTTTAATATGTTGAAGCCTACCATCATAGAATTATTCCAGCCAAGTTTTGTTAAAATCGGGTTATTGATTGAAGGAGTACCCTTTTTTAAATGGCTCCGGAAAACTTTCAGAAATCAGAGACTGCTGCCAAAACATTGACCATATCGAAATTCTGAATATATTTTCTAGAGGCTATGACAATATGATCCTTCCAGCCAAAATTCATTGAAATTGCCCAAGCGATTCATGAGGAGTAGCATTTTATATGAATTCCCATTTATCGGAAAACCCAAGTGGCCACCATCAAAATCAAGCCATCAAAATTCTGTATACAAGTTCTAAAGCGTACGAGCCTAGGGTTCTTCCAGCTGAGTTTGATTGAAATCGGCCAAACGGTTAATGAACTTTTAACTGATATCCTAAAATATTCAGAAAATCCTAAATGGGCGCCCAAAAAATTGACCAATCAAAATTCTATATGCAACTTCTAAAGCCTACCGTCCTAAGATCCTTCCAGCCAGTCTGGTTGAAATCGCACAAGTAGTTAATGAGTAGACGATTTTCAGCCATTTTTCGGAAAATTCAAGATGGCCACCGAATAAATTGACGAATCAAAATTTTATATAGAAGCTCTGAAGCATAGCACTTTAGCGTCCTTCCAGCAGAGTTTGCTTGAACTCGTTCAAGCGGTTAATGAGGAGTAGCCTTTTAACTGATTTCCCAACATTTTCAGAAAATCCAAGATGGCCACCGGAAAAATGGACCAATCAAATATTCTGTATACAAGTTCTGAAATCTACCAGCCTAGTATCCTTTCAGTCAAGTCGAGTTGAAATTGCTCAAGCAGTTAATGAGGAGAAGTGTTTTAAATGATTTCCCTCCATTTTTCATAAAATCCAAGATGGTTGCCGGAAAAATTGACCAATTAAAACTCTGTATACATGTTCCGAAGCATACTAGGCTAGCATTCTTCCATCCAAGTTTGATTGAAATGGCCCTGTGGTTATCGAGGAGTAGGCTTTTAAGTGATTTTCAGAGATTTTAAGAAAATCCAAGATGGCCACCGGAAAAATTGACCAATCAAAATTCTGTATACAAGGTTTGAAACCTACCAGCCTAGTATGCTTTCAGCCAAGTCTGGTTGAAATTGCTCTAGCAGTTAATGAGGAGTAGCGTTTTAAAGGAGTTCCCGCCATTTTTTTGGAAAATTCACGATGTCCGCCAGAAAAATTGACCAATCAAAATTCTGTAGAAACATTCTGAAGGATACCACACTAGGGTTCTTTCATTCAAGTTTCATTGAAATTGGGCCTGTGGTTATCGAGAAGTAGGGTTTTAAGTGATTTCCAGAAACTTTCAGAAAAACCAAGATGGCCACCAGAACAACATGACCAATCAAAATTCTGTATACAAGTTCTGAAACATACCAGTGTACTATCCTCCCAGCTAAGCCTGGTTGAAATTGACCAAGAAGTTAATGAGGAGTAGCGTTTTAAAAGATCTTTAGAGCAATTTTTCGGAAAATTCAAGATGCCTGCCGAAAAAATTTACCAATCAACATTCTGTATATATTGTTCTGAAGCCTACCCCCATAGGGACTTTCCAGCCAAATTATGTTGAAATCAACCAAGTGGCTAATGAGTAGCGTTTTTAAGCAAAAGTTGACGGACAGATGGATGGACGGACAGTCACCATGCCATAAGCTCACTTGGCCATTCTGGCCAGGTGAGTTAAAAATTCATCTGAAGCAACCTGAGAGACTACATGAGCGACCAAGTGCACTGCCAAAACTGCTACCCACCTGCACTATTGCATTGCCATAATTCGCAACTATGCACCCTTGAATCTGCACCACACCCACCGTCAACAGCCATCACTCACACCCCTAGATTCATCATCCATCTGCCTACATCCGACACACCAAATAGGATAAATGGAGCAGACAAACATGGCCCAAAACATTCAAGGAGACAGTGACTCAGTGGTGAGTGTACTGGCATTCTCAACAAGTGATCCTTTTCTGTGCCTATGTGCATGACTATGTCGCTTTTGCGAGAAACATATGATAGGCAATGTCTTTCACTCCTCATTGCCTCCTCAGCCAGGAGCATAAATGTGGATTCATGTAAAAACTTGGGAAAGTAGAATGGTGCAATGGATTGAAAACAAGAACGACAATCAGAGATTGCTAAAGTATGCTCCCTATTCTGCCAAACACAATCTCACACCCAAGATTGGTCATCGTGGCCTTGACCGTTGACACCAAAAATTATAGGGTTCTTCCAAACACCAAGTACGCCAGATTGGTAAAGATCCCTTCAATAGAACTCGAGTGATCATCCGGAAACGCAATATTGCATCATTAATTACTTATTAGGTCACCGTGACAAGCTCCTACGCCAGATCCCTTAACCCTTTAACACTCATATCAGCCAAAAACGGCTTCTGCAATGGTCTTAAAGAATGTCCATTTGGGGACTAAGAGACGACTATTTTTGAAAATTTACCACTGGAATGACTGGCTCGAGATGCGAGCCAGTCATTCCAGTGGTAAATTTTCAAAAATAGTCTTCTCTTGGTCTCCAAATGGACATTTTCTACAAGAAACTTTCTTGAACAAATTCGAAGGTTAACAAAGGGTTAAATAGATCTCGAGTTATCACTCGGAAACGTAATATTACGTCATTAATTAGGTCACAATCCCCGCTAATGACTAGTGCATGACAAAATATTAAATTGAAAAATTAACGTTGGGAAGCTATTGGCTCATATTCTTAAAATCGTATGTAAAATTAATAGATGGATCCATTTCTAGCTGTCCCACACCTACTTCTAGCTAAGTCCCACCCACTTTGTCCATGCAATTGAATCAATTTGAAACTTTGACACTATCTAAGTTGGTGAATATTTTGAAACAAATTTGACTGGTGGCAAGTTTCAAAATATTCAACCGAATGTTTATTAAATCGTAAATTAATCAAAGACATAATCGAGATGCTTTGCTGATGGCCCATTACCACTTTTGTGATGGACTTACACATCATTTGCATATATTGTAACATCAGTTAAGAAGTGATGTATTTGATTACGACATTATATCAAAGATTATCTAAGTCACGATGCGAATTCCGTTTACGGCATAGCGCCTTCTTACGTCTTGACGTGACATTATAGGGAGAGGTAATTAAAAACAATTATGTTTTGCTACTAGAACAAGCAATTGCCACCTTTTTACATCAAATATACCTATTTAACAGGTGCGATACGGTCAAATATAATTTTATAGTTTATAGCCCATTCATGTTAATAACCTATTATAACCTAATCTAGATACATGTACATTTCGCTTTAAAATAACGTCGATTAGGCCGCTGTCTATACTGACTTGACAATGTTTTATATCTGTTTCAATTGTCAGTCATGACTGCTCTGAGCCTGATTAAGGTATCAGTCTATCAGAATCACTTGACCCACTACATTTACATCCGAGACAGTATGACAATATCAAATCATTTGATATTATCACACATTCATACTGCCTCTGATATAAATGTAGAGTGGGTCAAGTGATTCAAATCATTCATGCCGTTTTACATATATGATCCCTATGATGTGTAAATAGAATCCACATTTCTTAACTTGACTGATGAACTGAATTAAGAATTAGGCAGCTGTGCCAGTCTGTTACAACTGACAATCTTTGTTTTGTTTTCTTTACTGCATTAAAAGATGTTCCTAGCACAGTGCCACTGCATGACATTAATGACAACTGACAAACTAATTTTCTCACTTCCATTTTACCTGACTCTTATGGTTTGATGCCTATATTCCGGTCAAAAATTTTAGGTCATAGGCAGTTGCCACAGCAGGGTTCTGCCAAGAAATACATCTAGTGGGGACAATGGCCCTTCACCAGTGAAAGATGGGGTCATTTTCTGAATCTTATGGGTCAAATGTATATCGGCCAGTATGATCCCCTAACAAACCCCTTCTTTATAATAACTATAATGATTAGCAGTTCACCCCGAAACAAGCGTAGCCTACTGTCATTGCAGGGCGCATTGACAATCTTTAATAACACGAAAATAGGACATATTTCCCTGGTTTAAATTATTTCCTTGTTACAGCTATGCTTCATGTATATATGTCCATCGTCTCGGGAGTGAAATTATTAAGTGGCACCGTATAAATATTGTGTATGCTGTAATAATCATTGGTTTTGCACCAAAATTCTTCATAAAATATAACAAAAATTTGTCGTGAAAATCTACAAATCATATGATGTCAGGAATTTGCGAGTAGATTCAATATTTAGAGCGAGCACTCAGCATTGTCATCTGCTACTCACGGATCTGTAATCTTGGACTCAGAATTTCAAAATTACTACATATTATCATTGCGTAATGGTAACGGAATACTGCAGGTTTGATCCGATCTACATAATGGATATCCGTTTGAGCATTGATAGGAATCATGTATACGCTTGACTTATTCAATGTTTTGAGTATTTGGTAATTGGATTGCACTTTTAATACGCTAGTGTGATTTAAACTGGGTTTTTTAAATATATTTTTGCGTATTTACGCAAATACGCTGCTTATCTGGAGCTCTGCCTACATGCACTCCGGGACTGGGTGCGAGGGTGTAAATTTGGGGGGGCTCTGGATATTTGGGGGTTCTGTCAAAATGCAATTTGTTCCACCACCTTAAGTTCGGCCCTGATTTTTCACATGTCTGCATATGTGCGCCGATGGCTAATGCTCATTTACGACTACTGTATCCCCACTTTGGGCGCCGAAAAGAAAGTTTGTTATAAATGAATAAAATGGTAATAAAACCCAAAACTGAGTGGATATAACACATGTGTATTATCAAATGTACAGTCTCCTGCTACGTTTTTTCGCTCATTTAGTCAACAATAAGGTTAACTCTGGTTTTGGTATTATGTCATTTTTGGTAGGCCTATAGCGCAAAACAGGTGCCCAAAATAAATTCCTGTATTAGTAGCATACGTGTGTACATCTGCTGTACTTAATAGGTACATGTGCACTTAATGGTTGCATGCATGTGTGTATGTGCATGCATCCAATGCCGGCTCCGTTCATATGTATGTATGCTGTGCTTAGAATAGGGTCGATCAAATATTGCACACCCAATTTTTCTTGAGAATCAGATACATCTACAATGCATCTCCTCTTGCCTACCCCAATTACACCCGCAATGCATAGGCTAATATTCTTGATGTTTGAAGGCGTACAACCGCATCACACCCACTCCCCAACTCATTTGGTGTTAATTATAGGCCTAATTATAGGCATGATGTAAGGACTATAACGTCAAATCTCACCTTTCCTTATCTTTCTGGAACAAAAAAAACAAGATTTTCATTCTTCTCCTTTGATTTTGTGCATCCGATTGCAGAACACCATCTACTATGGTTAGGCCACATTTTTTAGTTTTGGATTTCCGATCTTTAAATTTACCACAGTGTGCCATATTTATTTGTTCATTTACATGTTTGTTTACTTGTTTGGCTAATTATTTATTTGTTTATTTATTTATTTATTTATTTATTTATTAAATTTATTTATTTATTTCATCTGTGCTTTGTTTCCCGCAACAAGGGGATTTGTGTTACCAGGTAATTCACATTACGAGTTAATGCTCCTCTTATAACGTCAGTCACGTTGTAGTCAGGAGATGGCATTGTTATTCAAAAGCATCAAAAAAGCATCCGCTTTTGTTTCTATGAGAATTGTTAATACTTACCAGATGTACTATTATGATAATGTCTATTATCTAGCCTAGCTCAAAATAAACAATTAAAACTCCGCACTCTCCATGGTCCTGCCCATACTGTGTCCGGGAATTACCACAGCTTCCAGGTACCGAGTCAATTCCCAACAACAATCAGATTCATCTTATATTTATCTTGACAAACAGCGAAAGCAGCTCAGCCTCACCTCAAAGGTACATCTGGTAAGTATTAACAATTCTCGTAGAAACAAAAGCGGATGCTTTTTTGATTCTACTTCAAATAATACTTACCAGATGTACTATTATGATAAACTCCGGATTTCGACAGTCAAGAAACTCCGGTGGGAGAAGGTGAGGCTCGAACCGGCACTCATCTACCATCCGACAGAGAAGGTTGTGAAGAGACTAGAACCATGGCATATGCTTGGGTTCCGCTATCTGACTCATAGAGTGCTAAACTTCCATGGTCTAGACTGTGCTACCTCCCCCCCCCCCAACCCTCCTTTGTCCGCACAAATTCCAGAGGGCTGTCAAAAAGGGGAGGCAACACCCACCAGACCCATGTCAGCCCCAAGTCTCAGCTAGGGCAGTCCAGGAGAGTGCAAAGAAGCTATTACAATTTCTAATTTTGAAAAAACTATCAGTATATCGATTAGATTTTCAAATTTGAATAAGTCTAATGTCTGTTGCAATGAATAAGATACTCTTGAACCAGACTTTTCACTTAATCAGTCTGGGAATTCGACTGTAAATTAATATTAGTCACTTAAGGTAAGAAAACACTCACCATTTTCTGAGTGCTTGGTCTTTTTTTATCATCACAGGAGCTCCGCCCAGTCCACGGTCATTCACAGATCATGTGCATCACAATTGCTCAGTGCATGTGGAAGAAACCTACGATGTATGCGTAAATAGTGGTCGGACGGGGTTTTAGTTAAGATTTGACAAATTGGCAACGGCTACCGGATTAAGTGCGCTGGAGATACCGCGAAGGTAGAAATCAGTAAATGATGACACAGCATGCCATTGTGCTACCGACATCACCTCCTCTAAAGAGACACCCTTATAAGGGCCGATGCTGCTGCTAGTGCTCGGACATGATGGGTGTTCGCACGATCAATCTGCTTTCCTGTTGCGACATCTGAATAGCATCAACTATCCAACGAGAAATAGTATCTTTCGAGGCACGAAGATGAGGAGCTTTGAGACATAACCACAGAGATTTCGGGTCATCTCTCCACTCAGTACGTTTCTTATACATTTTCAGACATCTGACAGGACACCAAACAGAGGAGTTTGGGTCATGCCTAATTAAACTTGGCAAATTAATCGGCTGTGCTGGATATTTAAGTTTGTTCCTTTGTTCTGAAAAGTCAGATCCCATCTGTCTGGAAGAGGGATTGGATTGCAGACCAGAAGGTCCAGCAGATCCGTAAACCATGATCGGCCTGGCCAATGAGGGGCGATCAGTAGTACTTGGCATATGCCCTCTCTTATCTTTGCCAGAACCTTTGGGATGAGAATTGTTGGAGGGTACACGTACATGTACATTCCCTTCCAACTTATCGTCAGTGCATCTACTGCTAGAGCTAGCGGGTCCAGGATCGGTGATGTGTATGTGACCATCTTTGCGTTTCCTTTCATCGCAAATAGATCCACATTTGGCTTGCCCCAATGTTTGAAAAGAACCTCCGCTACCGACTGGTTGAGCTGCCAAACCATCCTTCGACTGAGAGCATCTGCTAGGATGTTCAATCTTCCTGGAATGTGTGCTGCCCGAAGAATAATATTCCTCTCTTGGCACCACAGTAGAAGGTTCCATATTTTCATGCACAACTCTGGTGATCTCGTCCCACCTTGGCGGTTCAAATAAGACACCACTGTGGAGTTGTCTGTCCTTACTAGGACAATCTTGTCTCGGATTAAGTTCTCAAATTTTCGAAGTGCTAATGCCACCGCTAATAATTCGAGAACATTTATGTGTTTCTGCGCATTGGTCTGATCCTATTCCCCTGACACTGACAGATTGTCCAGTACTGCTCCCCAACCCGTCGTCGATGCATCTGTAAATATGGACATCTGCAGTTGAGGAGGTTGTAGAGCAACACCTTGCAGGAGATTTTGTTCTGATAACCACCACTGAAGATGGAATATCAACGGTTGTTTTACTGGAATCCTCAGAGACAACGGATCCGTTCTCTGAGACCAGAATGACATTAAGTCCATCTGAATCGGCCTGCGTCTGAGTACCGCATAAGGAACCACCTTCTCCAGAGATACTAGTAAACCCAGTATATTGAGAAATTGACGCGCCGTCAGATAGGCTCCTAGAGAAACTGACTCCAGAACTGCAATCAAACTCTTGACTCTGCTCTCGACCGGAAAAGCTACACCGTCCCTGAGATTGAAAAATATTCCCAGATACACAAACTCCATCTCAATTCTGATTTCTCTAGATTCACAATCCATCCTAGGTCCTTTAGTAAGGCCAGGACTACCTGAAGATTGTTGCGAAAAGTGACTGGATTCCCTGCCTTCAGCAGCCAGTCGGCTATGTAAGTATGAACAGCTATGTTTCTCCCGCGAAGATAAGTCATGGCGAGAACCACTTTGGCAAAGACCCTCGGGGCTGTGGTCAGACCGAACGGAAGCATATTGAATTCCCAAACATTGTCTTGGAACGCAAAGCGAAGGTATTTCTGAAAAGAAATTGACATTGGAGTATGAAAATATGCATCCTTCAGATCTATCGATACTGCCCACATGCCCCTTCTCAGCCCTGTCATCACCGCTGCCACAGTCTCCATCTGAAATTTTGGTGAAAGAATGAATTTGTTCAGCGGTTTGAGGTTGAGAATCGGTCTCCAACCTCCAATGCATTTCGGAATGAGGAAAATTATCGAATAGAAGCCCAGGGAGGACTGATTGCGGACTATGTGAATCGCATTCTTCTGCTGAAGATCTATGATTTCTGAGCAAATGGCATCTAGACGATTGGATTACCTTGGAACGGGAGTCCATACTGGAGTCGATATTAACGGAACTAACGATTGACGGATGAGCCAGTCCGGTTCACAGCCGCTTCTTAGCCAATGACAGACAAAACAATCTTGCACGACCTGTTCCCACTGGTTTGAGAACAGCTGAAGTCTGCCTCCGACGGTAGGAATCTGCACACAGCTCACGATCGATATTGCGCGATGACGTTAATTCGCTTGGGTGAAGATTCTCGACTCCCTGCGTTCCTGGCGAAACCGGAACAGGCCTCATTGGAAACCTGTCAGGACCATCCCCATGGCCACCTCGCGGTTTCTTGGAATATGACGGCCCGGGACCGCCGCTACGGCTATCCTTACGGTAGCCGCCGCGACCCGAGCCGCCACACTTCCTATCATCTTCATACGGCCTCTTATTAGAGGACTTGTATGAAGATGAACGGCCAGGTCCCTGAAAACCTGATGCCCGATGGGCATCACGGCCAGAAGGACGGAAGGGCGATCTTTGGCGCTGCCTCTGCTGCTCATGTCAATGGTGCTTGTAGGACTGTTGCGGGTGACGCAATTTTGGAGAGGGCTCGTCATGCTGAGCCACTAAACAAGCCCGAACCAATGAAGGGCACGGAAGATAACGCGGCCCTCATCTCCGGTCCTGGTTCTACACAACCGAGACCCATTCTCCTCCATTCCGCCAATGAGCTAGTGATCCGCATCCGCAATGCCGGCGGGAGCCGTATAACATGGCTCTCACCGCACTCCGGATTGAGCGAAATCCGGGTGAAAAATGCCCGATGGAACATCGACATCTCCACCCGGTTGACCCACGGGAAGTACCGGAATCTGTCACCTGTGAAAGATCCAGCATTGCAGAGTCTTCCATCAGGAGGATATCTTCTTTCTCTGCCATTGGCTCTTGAGACAAAGCAAGAGGAAGGACAGGTGCATGTCCCACCGCAGAAATAGCCGGACCACCGATAGGAAATCCTGCACCAGTCTGCATCAACGGGACCATGGACTGAAAAGACTCAAACATTGCCTTGAATTGGGCCGCCATAACACCCAAGGCCGAGTCCATCCACTCATTCAGGCGCTCTTCCAGACCTTTGACTGACGCCTGATCCACTTTGGCCACCTTGTCCCTTGCGATTCTCTTCAAACGCGCACGCCGATCACGATCAAATTCCGCGACCATCTCCGACAACCACTTCGCGCATACATCGCAAGGGCTTCCAACTTTGCACTTCACACAGCCAATACAGTGATGGCCCATGAACTTCTGTTTCATGAAACGATTACAGCACGAGCATAATGTATCAGGCCTTGCCCCTCCACCTTCTGCTAACACAGAATAAGAATTAAAATGCTGCACACGATAAGATGATGACGAGCAACACGCACAATTTTCTTGATTGTAATTTTAAATTACTTAAAAACTTTAACTTTCTCTCAAATTAATGATAATCAAGTTTTAGGCAGGAAATATTGGAAAATTTTTAGAGTGAAAATTTAATAAACATGACTTGGTAATTAACTAACGTTAAAATAGCCAAGAAAATATGACCGATCGCTACAAACACCCTTGACAGTGAAGCGAGAGCTAATGATCGGCTTAAAACAGAGTGCATAGACACGCAAACCAAAACAAAATGTTAATCATGGGCCCCGCCATCTTGGCTATGGGCGCATTCATCTTGGAAGGAACTCGGTACCTGGAGGCTATGGTAATTCCCGGACACAGTATGGGCAGGACCATGGAGAGTGCAGAGTTTTAATTGTTTATTTTGAGCTAGACTAGATAATAGACATTATCATAATAGTACATCTGTTAAGTATTATTCGAAGTAGAATCGCAAAGCGCTCGAGTAATTCGCATCTTGACTTCTCTTCTTTTCATTCGCTGATCATACCGCCAGTCCTGTAAGTGACTATTGACATGATCATAAGCGTTAAGTGCGTGGATCCATGGTTTATTAGAGTGCGCCGTGCGGGCTGGAACCTCCGTCTTCAGCACTCGAGGTTTCTGTCATGGTTACCTCACCCTTACCTCCTTTAGTCGCCTCTTACGACATGCAGAGGATACGGAAGGTGTATTCTAAGCCCCACCTACAGGGCAAATTGCATCTTGACATAGACCATCGTTGATTATATACAGTTGAGGACATAGTTATTAGCCCCCCTATGAAAACTTCATTCTTTTTAAAGTATTTCATCAGTGCTGGTTAATGATCATGGTAAAAGGAACACGGGGATATGAGAATTTTCTACAAATTCGATAGGGGGGCGGGGGCTAATAATTTTGTCCTCAACTGTATTTGACTAACAGATTGGCACACTCCAAACAATCTCTAACAAGTGATGTACTTTGAGTGTTGATTGTGATGTAAGTTGCAGTGTATAATTAACCCTTTAACACTTAAATTGATCAGGCGTCAATTTGCAGACCAAGAGAACACATTTTTTGAAAATTTACCACTGGAATGGTCTGCAAATAGACCTTTCTCAAGACCACTACCGTAGCCGTTTCTGGCCGGGGTGAGTGTTAAAGGGTTAATGGTCAAAATTGGTTAAGCCAGTTATTCCAGTGGTCAATTAAAAAAGTCTTCTCTTGGGCCTATAAAATGACACTCTTCAGGACCATCGCAGAGGCTGATTTTGGCCAGCTTGAGCATTAAAGGGTTAAATATATGCTTGATTTAGAGATTTAAGCCATCAATGGATGAATCTGCTCTGTCGCTCAAGTATATGACGTCCAAATCAATTACATCACGTCGGCTAACGACACAATCAAAACATTTGTTAAGTGCGCAAATTGTATGATTTTGTGATTTTCTAAACAGTCTGTTGAATATTTTGAAACTAATGTGACTGGTATGGCAGCAACAGGGCCCTTTAACTTAGTTTCAAATTATTCAACAGCTTACCTGCATAGTTATGTATATGTACCTTGAAATTGGGATTCTGGGAATTCAGGGTTCAAAATATATAAATCGATCCCAATACACACAAAGCATTGGCGGAGCATAGCTATAAATGGGCATGACACAGCGAGAAATGGGTGTGGTGCAGCCATAAATGGGCAGAGTGTAGCTAGAAATGGATCCTGCCATTTGATGTCACTGACCTTTGCACTTCTGAAGATCCATTCTCCACAGGAATATTTACAAGTTCTTGCAATGACGGGCGTGGTGCCTGTTTCTCGCCCTCTCGTGAGCGACGTTTCTTCAATACGTGTAACTTAGGAAGAGTTGAAGGTTGATTTTTAGCTGCTGTTTTCTTCTTATTAGGGTAGTTACCAGCCAGGCTTATATGCCGCGGTCGTTTCTTCAAGAGAAGAACAACCTCTTTGGGATTTTCTTTCAAACTGGAAACCAGCTTCTTTAACGTCCAACCAACCTAAACAGAGAAAGATCGAATATCAACATGAACGGTCGATAAAATATTACAGCCTAACCAATATTGTCATTCTCTAACTAACCATGCACACTTTTTCCACAATATAATATGACTGGCTTTACCATTAAAACACATTCTGGAAGCATCATATTCTTCCCAACACAGCTTACCTGACAAATGAGATTATAACCAATATGATTGGAGACATACAGTACAGATCATAAATAAGTTAACATGTTAACCTTTACCATGCTGATGTCAAAATTTTAAAATTTTAAATTAGATTAAAAGATGAATCGGTATTCATTTTTCAACAAATTTGGTGGAAAATGTTGCTGTCGTAGACAACAACATCCTCCCCCGAAATTGATGAAAAATGTACACCGGTTTCTTTGCTTTTGACGCAGTAGAAGATAGAATATTGACATCAGAGTGGCAATGGTTAATCAAACAGAAACATCTTACTACAATTTTGAACATGATGTAAGAAATGTTCTGCTGAATATCCTGGACTGAGCAAGGCATCAATGGCTTCCAATCAAGTCCAATATAATCAAAAGTACGCTTTATTTTGTTTGGAAACAGGATAAGTTATTTCTGAGCTGCATATTAAACAGAGGCGGTCTATTCCGACTTTTACTTGTGGCTCTAATATGTCTGTCTTCCTGTCTGTGCCTACCTGCTCCCCACCCACCCCTGTTGGTCAGTAAAAATTGTGCTTGTTTTGGGAAAGTTGTGTATGTCACAACCATAGCATGTTCACACTGGATTCTGATTGGTTGAATAGGAAATCAATAGTTTTATAGACTGGATAAATATATCAATACATACATGTAGCTAGTAACAAGTATGTTTCACCATTGTTGCAAATTAGACAGTTTTGTCAAAAATGTAAAACAATTGATAGACAGACAGATAGATGGCGAGACAGACTGACTTATACTAATTGTGAATTGCAACTAAGAATTTATCATCTTTCTTTGCATGCCTGACAGACATCTAGGAATATGACAGTTTTCCAGGCATATTCTATCACCTGAATAGCTAGAATAAAGATGAGTTGGGATTTTAGTGCTAAGTCAGTCCGACAAATTACTGATATTTCTAATAAAGCTGTCTAAGTCAAAACTATGGGGCATCACACCTGTTATTATAAGAATCAATTTTAACCAAACACAGTCTTAACTTTGCTCTGTGAATATATAGTACAGCTCATAAAAAAATTAAAATGTTACGGAAACAGAAACATGTAAAGACAATTTTGAAAATGATGTAAGAAATGTTGTATTGAATATTTTGGACTTATTTTGGATTTAATGTAATCGGAAGCCAATTAAATTAAGCACAAAATTTTCAAAAGTTTGTTTTATTTTGCTTTGGAAACAGGGAAGTTATTTCTTAGATGTACTGTACTGATATATTGCCAGTAAAAATTGCCATA
Source organism: Chaetoderma sp. LZ-2023a (assembly GCA_034401795.1). Classification (NCBI taxonomy): domain Eukaryota; kingdom Metazoa; phylum Mollusca; class Caudofoveata; order Chaetodermatida; family Chaetodermatidae; genus Chaetoderma; species Chaetoderma sp. LZ-2023a. The sequence continues at coordinate 109,736,477 of CM067374.1, forward strand.
ATGTATAATTTTATAAAAGAATTTTCAACCGCTAACCATCATGCCAAGTTTGTAATACATACGGCGGTCAAGCAGCACAAAACATACCAGATGAAAAATGTGCATGTCTCAGTGACATATAGATGTTATTTGTTAATATATACCAGATGAAGGATGGATGGATGAGGGAGTGTGTTCCAGGCAGTCGAGTGAACTCAGATTTGAACTTAGCCAACATTAGTAACAAAATGTTCAAGAAAACTCTGATGACGAGTAATAAAGCTATCAAGAAAACATGATCTAAAGACAGATAGAATGATGGAAAGGTGGATGTACATTGAAGATACAAATTAACCCTTTCCTCCATGAAATGACAGCATATGTACTTCCATTCTAACCTATCACATAGGCAAGCTGTTGACTATTTTGAAATTGACTATGAACAGTCTTTGCTTTATGAAGTCAAATTACTTTCAAAAAGTTCAGCAGAATATTTGTTACATTATCAAGAATTTGCATGCCAGGTTGACAGGGTTAACATTAACCCTTTCATGGTCAAGTCAACCAAAACAGCTCCTGAATGGTATCGATATATTCCAATTTGCACACCAAGAGAAGACTATTTTTGAAAACTTATCACTGGAATGACTGGCTCGATTATTGAGCCAGTCATTCTGGTGATCAATCTTAAAAAATAGTCTTCTCTTCATCTGCAAATCAACATTTTGTATGAGAAAAATTAAATTTTCTTGAACACATTTGAGGGGTTTACAGGTTAAATGGCTAATTAGAAAACACTGACCACAACTTGATAGTTGACTGCCACCACTTCATCACCTTTCTCGACTTTGCCACACATATCAGCTGGTGACTGCAACAAAAAACAGCAAACAGTTATCTCTGTAACGATCAAATTCAGAAAATGGACAGCTAACCTATATAGTCAATATCAGAACTGCTTCATGGCATCAGAAGAGCTCCCACTCAGTTAAATTAGCTTGGAAATATTCAATAAAATATTTATTAAATTAAATTAAAAATTTTGTATTTGGTATATCATGTTTAACGGGTTAAAGCTAGACTTGTTTTTGGAATCAACATGTTTGCAGCAAATATGCTTACACAACTACTGTACAGCTAAAAAATAACTTAACAAATTTCCAAAATAAAGTCAAAAGTACTGTTAGGTGTATTTTATACTTAAATTAATTGGAGGACAGGCAATGTCTTCCAATCAGAATAAATTCAAAATATTCCACAGAACAATTCTTACATCGTGTTAAAAATTGGACTAATTAACATCTTTCAGTTTCAGTTTTGGAAGCATGTTAACTTATTCATGAGTTGTACTATAGGTTCTCTGCATGGACACTACTCACCATATCCTTGACTCCTCCAATGGAATGTATGCCATAATATAGAGACTGAATATGCATGCCCTGTGAATGAAAACATAAATATGTCATGGTTCATACAAAACTGATTCATTTAAGAACCTCTCCACATAGGCGTAGCAGGGAAGGGGTGGGGGGGGGGCAAAGTTTATCCTCTCTCACACCATATCATTTTCACACTAGGCTATACAATAGAGATGGGCGGTATTGACATACAAAAGATGTTTTTATGGAATATGAGATCTCCCAAATATTTGAAATTCTTATTCTATAAATTATACTAACCAATTCTTCATCTGGCTTTTTGCGAATAGTGGCCACCTCGAGTGATCCTGGCTGTACAATCAATGGATCACTACAGTTCATCACGAGATCATCACAGATGTCACACAGCTTGATGCACTGCAAACATATCAAAAACAATAAGGCATTGTTAACACCAATAATTATCACCACCTTTTGCGAAGAAAAGTGGGGATAATGCAGTCCTGTCCACATGCCTGTCTGAGCGGAAATGGATTGTAACATAATTCCACCGAAATCGCTATACAGAATTCAACCAAATTTGGAATGTGAGGTACCCCTACGATTGGGGAGTGAGAGGTAATTTATAATTGGATCCTCCCCAAAGTGTGTGCGTACATGCCAAAGTGGTGAACATGGGGGTTTGAACGTCCAATATAGTTTCTTCCTTTGTCCACATCTCTTTTTAGAAATACAGCAAAGATGGAAAATTTGATTCTATAAGAACATAATTTTTTGTGTGTTATAATTTGAGTCAAATCAGATAAACAGCTTTCAGGAAACATCCATGGACACACAGGGACAGATATGTACGTCTTGTTTCCCATGGAATATGCATTAAAATTATTGTATATTGCAGCAATAAGCTAAAGATTTGGTAATAACAGGTAATCCCATCTCAAGCCAACACTCACATGGAGAAGAGTCTTCTACTTTGGTGGCCTGAGAAACTTAAAATTCATCGAATGTTTCTTGCCCGGGCCAGATCTCGAAGAGTTTTGAATCTACACTTGCATTTATTTTTTGAGTTTGTATATTAGGAGTGAAATGCACTGTATAATTTCTTCATTATCTGATTATGTCTTTTAACGTATCGTCTGTTTTTGTTAATGGTATATCAACTCTTGATGTTTGGCTATCTGAAATGTTTGAGTCTGAGGGAATATGCCGTCTTCTGATGGCCCTTCTTAAGTCATCCAAAAATGACTTCTGCAGTGGTCTTTAGAAATGTCCATTTGCAGACCAAAAGAAGACTATTTTTGAAAAGCTACCATAACCAAGCCACTCATTCCTGTGGTAAATTTGGAAAAATAGTCTGCTTGGTCTGCAAGTGGACATTTTGTTTGAGAAAATTGATAAGTTCTGAGGATTTGTAGGGTCAAAGCATTAAGATGGTGTTATTTGAAGCTGTTGCTGTATTATCCAGTTATATTAGCAGAAAATTTACTTGTCAAAAGTATTTTTTTCCTTCCAATGATTGGCTATTCATATAGTGTACCTCATAAATAATTATATGAGTTAACAAGTTTACAAAACAAAAACAGAAATGTGTTAGTTAGTAAAGTTTTGAACATGATGTATGAAATGTCCGATGGAATATTTTGCACTTAACCCGTAACACTCTGATGTCAATATTCTATCTTTTACCATGTCAATAGCAAAGAATCTGGTGTACATTTTTCAACAATTTTGATGGACGATGCTGCTGTCTTCGACAGCACCATCTTCCACCAAATTTGTCGAAAAATGTACACCAGTTCATCTTTTAATTTCATTTGAAAATTTAAAAATCTGACATCAGTGTGGTATGGGTTAATTTGACTGAAAGACATTGCTAGACAGCAATGGCTTTCAATCAGATTAAGTCAGAAGCATTCAACAGTACATTTTATTTTATTGTGGAAACATGTTAAGTTATTCTGAAGCTGAACTGGAGATAACACTGACGAATACAAACAGATTTTGCTGAACTACAATCACAACTGCGGTTATCTCACACAATATCCATGTATTAAATTTTACCTTAATAGCTCTAATAATATTTTTGAGGAATTTTAAACCTGCCAACGAGATAATTCTAGTGAATAGGGATATATTTCAGCGAAACAAAATCATTGCACTGCACCTTCATATAATATATCCACTAGAAGAATTGTGACTGTATGTGAACTCAAATCGCTGAAGCCTGGCCTGAACAAGAAAATTTCGATGAATTTTATTTTTGTTTTTCAGGAGAGATAATTCTGGCAAATATGGACAGATTTCACCACTCAAAGCACAGGCATATTGTCAGGTCCTATTGGTAACATCTACCATCTCACAAGAATCATAACTAAAGTCTAGGACTTGCATTGACAAGCAATGATTACAAACAAACAGACAGATGGAGACATGGTAATCACAACCCACCTCTTCAATACCCCAAATTTGATGGCATAGGTGGAATACTGTGTAGGTGGAATAGTGTTGAAAATAGTCTGCAAGGCAATGGCGGAATCCAGTTTTAGCTAAGGCTTCACGATATACCGATAATATATCGAATACTGGTATCATAGCTATACCATTAGTCATACCGATATGATTTTGCTGATACAGAAATATAGAGATATAAGATAAACCCGCTATAACATTTTGTTAGGCAGATAATCTGCTTCCCATTAGTAATATTTCAATAGTATATATCTGTCTAACGATATAAGTTACTGCTCTTCACACAGGAAAATGATATTTTACCTGTATTTAACGATCACGCTTTTCTTATTTATCCAGAACTGTCAAATTGTTGTTTTGAGGCTAGTGTTAGAGTAATTGATAAATTAACGGATTACGGCTACGAAAGCTGCCTGCTTATAAGAATGCACACTTCTCGCCGAAAAAAATGATTAAAACTTATTTTAATTACCATCATAGGACATCGGATGGTTAAAAATATCTAAAACCTATCTTTTCCTGTGATATATTTTATAATTTCGGCCCGTTGTTTGCTAGAAAAATCATAATATGAAATGAATATTTTGAGTGATATTTTATATCAATTACTACAGCCTGGTTAGTCAGCGATTTCCCGGAATTGTGCGCCTTTGTAGTGACCGCCCAACAGCCCAAGTAAAGAGGAACCCGACAATATAAGAAAAACTTCTCAATTCCCGCAAGCTTTATTCACTTCATATGTTGGCGGGTATTAGATATCGATCGATACAAGCTACTCTAATGAGAGCGAGTTTAGGCCTATGTATTCGCAGCATATGGTAGTCTATTTAGTATGTGTTATAATGGCTAAGTTGTACCCCTGCGCGGAGATTTCCACGTTCCCTAGCGGTTTCGTCCCATTGCAAAGTCATCCTATAAAGGACAGGCCATCGTGGAAAGTTCATTTATTATTCTAATGTATACATCAATGCGGATAGACAGGAAAATTAGTAAAACATATGTTTACATTTACCGGTATCTTGCGATCTCCACGCGGAAATAGTTGTAATTTTGTGGCAAATTCAAATCATTTGTAGGGATGATTTGGGGGAGTTTCAGCTGTTTTGGGATATGATTTAACTGAAGACATTTAAAATTTAGCGCTTAAAATCAGGATTCACGTAATTTCTTGGTTTTATTGTGGAAATTTGTGGTGACTATTTAAGCAGCGCAGATATACATTGAATATGGAATCACTACTCAAGCCTCACTCCATTTTTCCCATCGGAATAATACCTGTATTAAAGGTATACCGGTATGAAAATTAATATCGATAGCGATATAAATTTTTCTAATACCATGAAGCCCTAGTTTCAGCCATACCCCACCCATCTTTAAACAAACTCCACCCACACTTCGCCTGTGTTGAGATAGATCGAATGCTGAACTCCTGGACTATCCATTTTAACACATTTAACCTAACATACATCCATTTACAACGTTTGTATATGAAAAAATCAATCACACATATTGCCTTGCTGCAGAAAAATACCATATGTAGCTTACACATGACATCATAATGCACATCATGAATCACAGTATGTTATGTCCTAGTAAGCATGGTCTATGACATATGCATATACAAACATGTGTGTTTTTTCTATTTACATCTAGAATGAGTGATACCGAATAAAGAATTCTATATTTGCTTTCTTCATTAAAGTCTGAAGAAGATGATGACAGATTCAAACCATCAGAACTTCCACTTCCACAATCTACCACATCCTAGCATTCATTCCTCACAATTTAAGCTTATTTATATGTACACATGTGACAGTATCAACAAGGTAGTTTCTGGAATAGGCTCAACTAATAGAATAATCACTTAAAGCTTGTTTTTATTCCCAATTTACTTTCTTACTAAGTACTATTTCTGATTGTGTGCAACACCCATGACAGTGATGACACTGTTATAAGACAATCAATAAATATATATATATATATATATATATATATATGCATCTACATCACGCAAGTTGATCATGCATGTGTAAACACAAACTTGTCTTAGCAATATTGTTTCCAAAATGAACACCAGTTATTATAGAAATTTGAAACTGACTAACAATTTGGTTGTCTCATGAAAATCGAAAAGTGTGTCATTAGTGTTTGAATTGTACATGCATGTTTTTGATAAATTCGCAATTTACTAAGCATTCTGTTGAATATTCGGAGACTAATTTGACTACCTATGAACAGTTACTGAAGATTCAGCAGTTTAGCAGTATAGTTACATTGAAATTTTGATCTTGAGATTTCAGCTTTCAAAGTTTCAAATCAACTCCAATACATGTAAAATGTGAGTGGAGCTTTGCTAGAAAGGGTGGGGCATAGGGTTGCACGATTGTTCGATTAATCGCGATTATATAATTCAAAATGATCGTGGAGGATTATAAAATAAAATAATCGTGTAATCGCCATGTTGAAATTTTTGTCAAGACACTTTTACGCTTGTGAACCTCTGCTCGCGTTCCAATCATGGAAACAAACATCCGGCTATCAGCCGAATGTGGGAATGATTAAATAAACTAAATAAATAACTTATTTGTTTGTATTGACTCATGATTAGTTTTAGATGAATAAAGATTGTTCACTTGGTCGCTATTTGTCATTGTTGTTGTAATCACACACGCTTATCCCGCGTTCCCAATTCTCTGAATAGTTATGCGCTAACGGTTTTCCCAAAAAAGTTCTAAAACTGATACCACGGAAATTCAACACATTTTCCCCCGTAAAAATTCTCACCGCCTACGCCTATGTTTAATGTATACCTCAAAATATCACCGGGGAAGTGAAATTATTTGATTTGAGCAACTAAATATTGCGTATCCTTTAATAACGGTCGTTAATATTACATCAAAATGAATCCACAATTTGATATAAAATGGCGTCGCGAAAAAATACAAATCACGTGATTCGCCTCCAATTGAAGAGTTTATTTTAAAGCGAGTACTCGGATATAAATATTCTGGAATTGGGGACTCGGAACTCAGGAATTTCTATATATTATCATTGCGCGATAGGAACTGAGTATTATACTGATCTGATTAACGGGTACCCATTTGATAAACTCCCGTTAGCGTATAATATCTCGCGAGAACATGCCGTCTCCCATTACAAAAGAGCCGCTGGCTCGCCAACTTAAGAAGATGGCTATATTGTCGTTCGTAATAATTCAATTTGGATCATTTAATGTTGATTGGCATTACAAAATTGATGCACATTTTCTCCCGTACTTGTTTGGTACATAAATTTGGTCTTAAAATATATTTATAAGGAAGGTATTTAATCACGCCAAGACTGTTTTAAGCGCATTTTGACTCCAAGTGTGGAATAAACTTTATTATATCTTGAACATACATTATTAGGCTTGCACGATTATCCGATATTATCGAAAATCGCGATTCTTTTCCAGCTACAATTTTTTACGATGTGATTTAAAAAAAATCGAAATATCGCCAAAATTTTACTGTCATGTATTCTGTCTATTTGTAGCATAGGTGTCTATTACGGCAAGCTGTTCAATTTATTTCAAAACCAACATCTCTGAGAAAGGGGTGGGATTATACTAGGAATAGGTAACAAAAGTTGAAGTTCATTCTCTAAAATTACTTTAAAAGACGACATTAATACGAAAATTCAACGCAATTTACCTGTATAGTTTCTTGCTGAAACAAGTCAAACACTCAGCAAACGACTCACACAACATATCCATGCAATCCGACACCAAACAGACACGAGAATCTCATGGCATTTCAACCATCCAAGACATTCTATGAAAGACATCACGATAAGACCAATTGAAAGAATTTTTACAGATAACAAAAAACTAAGATTAAACAGAGAACACTACTGGATCAAAGAACTCAAAACGATGCACCCGTTCGGAATAAACAAAAAAGCATAACACACTCACTCACTCACCCACCCTCCCTCCCTCCCTCTCTCTCTCTCTCTCTCTCTCTCTCTCTCTCTCTCCCACCCACCCACCCACCCACCCACCCACCCCCACTCACACATAGGAGGTTTGACGGAAGTTTGCAGACTGGCAGGTATGCATAGGTAACTATGTAAATACCTGGGTCGGCGTTTTTAAATACTTAGGCTTCATAAATCAGTTCCGTCATTTTTGTATCTAATAACAGATCCCTCGCATACACACACACACGCACGCACGCACGCACACACGCACGCACACACACACACACACACACACACGAGGTTTGATGGACACTAATGACCAGTATGCACACATAGATTCTGTCTAAGTGAGACATACAAAATCATTTATGCTGCAGCTGTTCAATTTATTTCAAAACCAACATCTCTGAGAAAGGGGTGGGATTATACTAGGAATAGGTAACAAAAGTTGAAGTTCATTCTCTAAAATTACTTTAAAAGACGACATTAATACGAAAATTCAACGCAATTTACCGGTATAATTTCTTGCTGCCTTACTGTATACCTCAAAACCATGATCGCGGGAGTGAAATTATCACGTGGGAAGCTATAAATATTGCCTGTTTTGTAATAAGCATGGTTTATAAAATAAAAATTAGTCCAAAATTTGACATTAAATGACGTCGCGGGAATAACTAAATCACGTGGTATTGCTTGCTCTCCTGTTTTTGAAGGCGAGAGGTGGTGCGTTCACAAATGTGATAGCTAAATGAGATGGTATACACGCTTTAGCAAGCATGGCGAACTATCCTTGACGTTTCTGAAGGCTAACTATTATTAGTAAAATATATAAATCACGTGATATTGCTCGCTCTCCTGGTTTTGGAGGCGAGGGTGGTGCGTTCACAAATGTGATAAAAAAATGTAGCTAAATGAGATGATATACACGCTTTAGCGAGCAAGGTGAACTATCCGAGATGTTTCTGATTGCTAACTATTATTATTAACCGGGTACTCGGTAAATTCGGAGCAGATCTAAACATTAGATGTCTATGGATCTAAAGTTCATATCACGTGATTTGTATATTTTTACAAAGACGAGATGAAATGCCAAATTTTAGGATTCATTTTCATGTAATAAACATGATTTTAACAGAGTACACAATATTTAGGTTGTCCAATATAATAATTTCACTCCCGCAATGATGGATTACATTAAGCCAATGGGTAAGGCGGCAAGAAATTATTAATTGTGTCCTATATTCATGTTATTAACGATCGGTCTTAGTTTAAGCATCTTGGCGACTGGATTTCAAGTTTTTTTGAAATTTACCAATTAGAAGTCATCCGGCTAAATCTGATATGAAAACTCGGAGCAAAACCGATACGGCTACATAATCCACACCATGCAGTCCAATTCAACCCAAGACCAATTCACCCTGTGAATTCATATACCTTTAAAATAGGCTGTATGATATATCGAAATATCGCGATTTTTTCACCACGATATATCGCGATACCGCCTAGGACAATATCGTGCAAGCCTAACATACATGTACGTGCCTACTATTAGTATTAATCTAATAGGTGGTCGAGATTTACAAATCTGAGCCTTGTATTGACTTCTAGAGGGGCCGGAAATGTAGCAGGGCAGAGATCGGTCTGAAGTAGACACACTCTGACACGATTGTTATTATTATTATTATTATACACACTATTCTTACAAATTTGCTCTTAAAAAAAAAATTTCCTATACAATCTGCTGAGTTAGGGGTGGGCTTCTAATACAGAGTTTTGCCGTTTTGAAACTGCTAATAAATCATTGCAGCTCATATGTCAAAGTTATGGGGTGGGCTTCTATTAGAGCATAGGCTACAATTAAGCGAAATACGGTACCTTCCATTTTCCATCTAGAAAAATCTTGATACATTCCTTTGTTTACAATCAGCAACTGGCGTATTCTGTCCATGTATGTATACCCAAGTGCCTAACCCATAATTTTACAATCTGCAGTACCATAATAACGTCCTGTAAGCAGCATTGACGTAGTTAATAAAGTTCATGATTAATCGTATGATCACGATTATTTTTACAAAATAATCGCGATTATGAAAAGTGAATAATCATGCAACCCTAGTGGGTCATAGCTAAAAATAGGTGGGGCATAGCTAAAAATGGGTGGGGCACAGCTAGAAATGGATCCCTCTCAAGTGACGTTAATATAGATATGGATACTGGCTAGATGGCTCATGTGCATACCCTCACTATGGGGCTAGTTGTCACGACTGGCGGTGACGCGAGTTCAGTAATTGCACATGACCGGCTACTCGCTGACTGGCTGACGGAGACGATATATAGCCTCCAAACTGGACACAATTCCCTTTTGGTAATTTGAAGAGAAATTGAACAGAAGCAAATTTATATATTTGTGTCACAAATAAAATTGTATTGGCTATTATAATCTGACACTTTATTTGACTACATACTAGAATTAGCAACAAAAACATATTATTTGGAGACTATACGTCCAGTGAGAAAATACTGAACTCTAAAATGCCGCTTTTGCGAGGGTCATGAGCGATCTAGCATGTATATACTAAATGTATGGACACAAACCTTTGTTATAGTATCCTCCAAATCATGCATATGAAAGTTCTCTTTCTGTGTGGCAGCAAGCAGATCAAGACCAATCTTCACAACAGAGTTACGCAGCAAACCCAGCTCATACATACTCTCAAATGGCGATCTAGCAATAAATATGTACACTCTTTCTTATAGAGCAAATTCGAATATTTACTATGGATAAACTTGTGATTATTATTTTAGAAATAATATATATGCACATTCAAACCGCTTCGAGGTTTATTTCCTCATTTTACAAATGATATGAGATACATTGAAAGCGGTTATGACTACATAATATGATACTTCCAGAGCAACCCGCAGCATTGACATTCATACATCTAGATTTGTATCTTTGCCAAAAAAATATTTTACATTCGAGAATCTCAATGGACCTTTCCAATTTATCCATCCATCATATAATGTCATAATCAACTAAGTGACATGTGTAGGATGACGCCATAATCAATTATGTCATGACACATGAATGACTTGATTTAGTCTGTTTTAAACGCTTAATTCTGACATGTTGTATGAATTGTATGTTTTTACTATTTAATAAACATTCTGTCAATTATTTTGAAACTAATTTGACTGGGCGCTGTTACTGCCATAGGCAGCAACACCACCCAGTCATATTAGTTTCAAAATATTGAACAGTTTACCTGACTGTATAGTTTTCTGGAAATCGAGAGTCAGGGAGTTCAGGGATCGATCGATCACAACACAAGCAAGGTGTGGGTGGAGGTTAGCTAGAGTTGGGCAGGGCATTGCTATAACTGGAAAGGGCCATTTCAATGTAACCATGTACATGTATACGAATATGACAAAGGCAGTTGGATATGTTGAAAACAGGGACAGACCTGGCTTTCACAAATTGCTAGCCAATAGATTAGCCAGCTACCCTTTTTCTTAGCCAAATCTGAACTATTTTAGCCAATGTTTTCCAATGTTTACGATCTATGACTACCAGGTACCAATTTCAACCGAACGTTGCATACCAGATACAAGATTATGTTGAATATTTTGAAACTAATTTGCCTGGAAGCTGTTGCTGCCTAAGGCAGCAACAGCTTCCAGTCAAATTAATTTCAAAATATTCAACAGCTGGCCTATATGGGCGATTTCTGAGATATTAGGATTTCACGGTTTATTATTTTATTACAATAAAACATAATCTATAAGTACTAGTTACATAAATATTTTTTTTAAGATGCTTTTTCAAAGTTAATTTTAATGATATTCTACTCTGAAATTATGCATGGTGTGATTTTAATCATTGGCCAAATATGTAGCCAATCCTGCATTCTATTAGCTAGATCTCAGTTTTACTAGCATTTGGCTAATTGGCGAATGGGTAGCGGTCCATGGAAAAGAATTTGTTGATGAGAAACCAAATGGTGCTGTCTAAAGCACAAGATGTTCTAGTTAAATTATTTTCCAAATATTAAACACAATGATTTTACAGTGTAAAAAATCAATTTAAATGAAACCATGAATTAAAACTGATGAAGACTAGTTGTTATTATTATTATTATTATTATTATTATTATTATTATTATTATTATTATACCTATCCAGCCAAGCCACAAGATGCTTCAGTGTAGCGATCATATCAGTGACTGAGGCTAATATAGGCACTGACAGCTTGACTATATCGGATGTCTTAGACTGGACATTACCAGCATTTGGATTATTTTCTTTGGTCCATGATTGCAGTTGATTGTACAAACTCTTGGCTTTACATGACAGCTGGAGTGAAATGGACTGCAAGTTCTCTGACTCAAAACTATAGTACTATAAGAGAAAATAAAAATAACAGTCAAACTTTTGTAAGTAAAAATGTATTCTATATGAAACTATTAACACTTTCAGTGATGAAGTCCCCCTATCTCATTTAAAGCTACCATACAGGATAATTGTTGACTATTTTGAAATTAATTTGACTGTAAGCAATGGCTTCCATCCAAATTAGTTTAAAAAAACTCAACAGAATAACTGTTATATCGTAAAGAATATACTTTTTCAGGGATTTGTTGGTGAAAGGGTTAACACTTTAGTGGGTAAGTCAGTAAAAACAGTTTCATCAAATGTCTCTTTATGAAATTTTATCACTGGAATGCCTGGCTAGATAAAGGAGCCAGTCATTTCAGTAGGCTTGTGCGATTATTGCGTTGAGCGATCGATTATTAAAAATTAATCATGATTACTCGATTAATCAGCTTGGATACTGATTACCAAGACATAACAACAAAAGAATATCAATGAGGACAATTGCAATGGTGTTTAGAAAAGTCCATTTGCAGGGCAAGAGATTATTTTTGAAACTATATCACTGGAATGCCTAGCTCGAATCACGATTTTCTATTTAATCACATAATTGTGCAAGCCTATATTTCAGTGACAAAGTATAATTAGAAGCCAGTGTCTGCATATGTCGAGCTATCAGGCAATTTTTAAAAACTTTAAATTCTACCCAATGCCAATGGAAGAATGTAGTTTTAACGATGCCCTGCCCATCTCTAGCTAAGCTCCACCCACACTTCACCCGTGTTGGGATCGATCGATCCTTGAACTCCCCGACTATCAATTTAAAAAAAAAATTTACACGTGTACAAATGCTGCATCGATTAAGCGTTAATGACAAATTTAGCTATGTAATTCATGACGTATTTGATTATCACGTCAGCCTACATGTCATGTAGTTGATTATGATGTCATGATTGACTGACAAACTGGAATCATCCATTCTTGGAGGGTATTCGGATGACTAAGTTGACCCACCATCAACTTCGCGTAGAGCTCAACAAAAATAATTTCCTATGCAGCAACGGTACATTCATGCAAAACTAGATATTCTTGAACATCAGAGTTAATAAACCACCTCATTTTGTTTGCCTTGGCACTGCAAAGATTAAATGGCAGCCATGTAATCAAATATTCACTTTTGCTCCATTGTATATCTAAAACCTCAGTGTTCAAAATGGGGGACACTTAGAATCTAAGTACCGGCACTTCGCGATCATTGTTATGACCCTGCAAGGATGACCAGTGTTAAAATCTGAACATGAAAACTGGCTATGACATAGTTCTGAAAGCCTTTCACTAACATTAAAACTGAAACAAGCCCTTAAAAGTTGACTAAGTGCTGCTTTCTGTGACCAAATATGTAAACCTTTAAGCTTAAATTGGCTACCTCAATGTAATAAGACGAAATCAATTTTATATGATGGTTTCATTCTGTATCTCTTAATAGAAATGTTTACATGTAGTTGTGAAGTTCAATAAGGGATACATGTCTCTATTTCAAATTCATAGATATTAATTATATTAATTTATATGAAACGAAATCATCACATTTAGATTTATTTTGTTTCATTGCATTGATGTACATAAGTTAAGCTTCTAAAAGTATAGAATTTTAACAATTGTATTGTACATGTAAGGCATTAATCTGGTGTGAATGTGTACACTTAAACTGTTAGTTGTGCATGCTATGGTGATAGAGATAATATCACAATATATTTTGCTGGGTATTAGATGTACACTCACAGGTAATTGTATAAATGAAAACTGTTGAATATAGTCAGATCAATGTCAAAATATACATCATATCACCATAAATAGTTCATGAGCTGAATTCAGATCATTTCAACTGCGTATTGCAAAAGCTCGTTGAACGTCTTTAGAAAGTAATATTCACTCTTGTCGCTCAGCACTGTCAAATCTGTATAAAGGAACTACCCAACATGTCCAACGGAGCATCAAAAGTTGGTCTCTAAAACCAAGTGGTTTCTTAGTGTTTCAAATGTATTGTTTAATTGGATTAGGGAATTGAAGAAAAGGGTCTCTTAAGCCAGGTGGTTTTAACCCTTAGCACACTGATGTCAATATTATATCTTTTACGGTGTCAATAGCGAAGAAACTAGTGGACATTTTTCAACAATTTTGGTGGAAGATGTTGCTGTCTACGACAGTACCATTTTCCACCAAATTTGTTAAAAATTAAACACCAGTTCATCTTTTACTTTAATTTAAAAATTTTTACTAGTGGTAAGGGTTAATGGAACGTTTAACTATACTACTCACTAAAGACTGAAGAAGTTCTACTGCTTCGAGGATAAGTTCTTGGTGTCCAACCTTTGTAACATTGAGAACATTAAGATCAGCTGAACACAGCATCATCAGCTTTCGGCCATTAATTCCATGGTTCATGAAAAAGTGAGGATATGGCAATAAGGCATCATCCAAACCTGATGAAAATAAAGATATATTCAACAATTTACACATGATATGTCTTATTACTAATTCTATTTAGGTTAAAAGGATCCTAACCTTTCTCCTAGTGATCTCAATGTCCTTGTGCTGTCTATCTATATGGGCAATATGGACCATGTTTGCTGGACGACTTTTACCGACAGCAGTGATGTATTACCCATCTTGCATAGTCCATCATTGGAAATCATGCCATCAGTATCCAGTGATGGTGCATATGTGTTTGTGGTGGTACGCAGATGACGTTGTATAAACGTAGTCTTTTTGTCACGGGTATCATTGATCTATGAATCCATAGCTTCCAGAAGGACTGGAACGCTATGTGCCCCATGATGCAGCATGCAGCAGCGTCAGCAGTATTGCAAAGCAGTTTGTAGATAGGTATAAGTGGGTGAACTCTGTTCTAGATTCATTCATAAACAGATTCTCAATTTTGAGTTTGCTTGCAGCTATTGGGAGAATTTTGTCAATGGGGTTTCTTTTCTTGTCTATGAAGTCCATGTCATCAGCATATTCCATCTCTAGCAGCATACCCAGTATGGACACTGGGGGGTTTGGTCTTGTGGAATTTTCCCGCAGATTTCAATGCAGCAGCAAGCTAACAGCTGAAAAGCAAATGAGATAGACCATCTCCCTGAGGGGAGCCGATTGATGTCTCAATCGCTACAGATTTCACTTACTTCAAGGTGTATGAACCCTGCTTTTGCACTCTGCAATCATATGTGTACATCACATACCAAATTTGTTGAATTCCATCCAATGGTTTCGGACTTGACTGTAACTTGACCCTTGCTTTCAGCTTGATGTCTGCAAGTAGTAGTCTCCCTAGTCATAGCTCATCTTCATTGCAATTGGTCTGGCATAGTACATCTAGGATCTTTGAGCCTTTAATTGTGTCAAAGGCTCGTTACATGTACATGTTCATTCTGTGGCAATCCCAGTATTTGGCCATGACTACTGACACAAGTGTGCATTGAGCCGATACATAACGCTTCCACTCACAATCATCGCACAAAAATAATCCTGAGTGGTGGAATGGTGGTTTTGTGCAGTGATGTTTTCTGCCACATCTTCACAATGCATTGTGTAGTAATCTGGATGTCTGTGTGTATGTCTGTATGTATGTGTGTTGTATTAAAAAAAAAACCTATGTCTAAAGACGAAACACAGCAGATAGAAACATAAGGGTGTTAGATTAGTGAGTGTTATTGTCTTTGCCTCAGGGAAAGAGAAAGACATGGGTGACAGCCGGAAAGAAATATAAGACAAGGTTAGTGAAAAGATCGAGACAGTATGACTGTATGACAAGTGCACTCTGAATTTTGTACCTGATCCATGTTATATGGTTATCAGGTCTGTGCTTTTGCGTTATAATGGATGTTTGATGATTGTTTTAATTAATTTGCAATTTAGCTTTATTCTTCTGAATTTTCTTTATTTTTATTTATTATTATTAAATTTTATTTATTTTGTACTGGAGGTAATCTCAGGGTTTGAATGCAGGAAATTTCAATTTCCCTTTCTCCGAGATCTAACAATACTCACCATTCTGTTACTTTCTGATACACAGCTGGCCTTGACAGCTGGCTCTAGGACTATAGACTTAGAAAGCTTTACCGACTCCTTGGAACCGGGTACTCGGCTCCCAACCGCCGAGTACCCGTCTACCATAGAGCTCATATTGTTTGCATAGCCACCAAACAAGAGAAAACCATGGCTTGCCTCCGTGGGGCTGGGAGGCTGGGTCCGTAACAGAATGGTGAGTATTGTTAGATCTCGGAGAAAGGGAAATTGAAATTTCCTGCATTCTCCTTCGATCAATACTCACCATTCTGTTACTTTCTGATATACACCAGATTTGTTCAGTAACCTGGTGGGAAGGGGCAAGCCATAAATGCTACTTTTGCCCCTTGGAGAAAGATTTTAGACTTAACAACTTGACTAACAGAGACCTAAAAGGACCGTCAAGTTACCGAAACCGAATGACATTCGCGTCACTGCCCCCCCCTTTTTTCTCCTAAGAAAAGGGAGAGAACTCACGAACATGTATCTCGCCTGAAACACAAATATGCCAAGAGGGTTAACTGCTCCTTGCATATCCACATGTATTAGCCTGGGAATGAGCATGAATATATAAGATGAATGAACATGATATATAGACATAATACAAAAAACTCTCACTAATGAATTACCTTATGATAACTGGACTTCAGACATACCACCTCCAACCATTCACTGGTCCGGCCATCAGTGACACAATCTGGTTGTCATCCTCACGCTCGACCATGCCTGCTTTAGGTTCTTTTCTAACCGAAGTGAAAAAAGGGTGAAGAGCAGTGTGGCCACTTAACTATCGTCTCAAAACAGCTAAAGCGAGAGGATTGGCTGAGTCTGACACATCCCTCATATAGTAATCCGTAAATGAGGACTCACAGTGCCATTGTGCAACGGCCATGATGTCCTCTAACGGAACACCACTGTAAAGGGCGGTCGAGGCGGCTATTCCTCGAACATCATGTGCCCTTACGCCTTGCACCTGGTGCCCAGTCACCATCTCATGAGTAGTCTGAATGCATTCGACAACCCAACGAGAGATAGAATCCATGGATGCGGCGCCATAAGGCTTCTTATGACAGATCCATAGATGTCTATCGTTTGACCGTAACGAGTCAGTCCGTTTCTTGTACTTAGTCAAAGCACGGACCGGGCACCAGACACTGGCATCACCATCAAACCTAGTTAACTTCGGTATTATGATCGGTTTGCCGGGATATCTCAAAGATTGATTCTTTGACATAAACTCTGCTCTTGGCAGAAGACGCAGACCCTCTCCAGAGACAATAAATCGGTCCCTCTCTGCCGAAAGCGCATGGATCTCACTGCGCCTTCTAGCTGAGGAAGCTGCCAATAGAAAGACCGCCTTTAGAGTCAAATGCTTTAGATTAGCCGAACGCAACGGTTCGAAAGGGTGCTTGGCCAGTACATTAAGCACTAAAGATAGACTCCAGGCAGGAATGACTACCGGTTGTCTCGGTCGGAAATTGCTCATTCCCTTCACCATCACATTTAACTGGGCCACCTCTGGACTATCCCTGTTGGCTAGACAAGGGATAACTGATGCCAAAGCTGACTTGTATCCAGCAATTGTGACGGGAGCTAGTCCTGAAAAGAACAGCTCACAGAGAAAGTCTGCTATTTGCTGAATAGTGGATTGAAAGGTATCAATACCCTTTTCTTCACACCAGTCTGCAAATCTGTTAACCTTGTTGTTATATGACTTGAAGGTTGACCTCCTTCTCGCAGCCGCGATGAAATCAGCAGCTTGTCGAGAAAAGCCTTCCGACGTGGAACGCTGTTTGATCCACGCAGTCAATTTGAACATTTCGGGACGCTCGTGTAGGAAGCGTCCCTTGGCCTGGGAGATTATGTTTGGAATCTCGGGCAACTGCACTGGGTTTTCCACCAACAGATCTAGCAGATCCGTGAACCACGCCCTGCTTGGCCAATACGGCGCTATTAGCAGGACCAGACACGGTTCCTCCCTGATCTTCACCAATACCTTCGGTAGAAGAATGGTGGGTGGGTACGCGTAAGCATGCACCCCCCTCAAGCTTATCGCCAGAGCGTCTGTATCGACGGCATTTGGATCTGGAATCGGCGAGACATAAGTCATGATTTGAGCATTTTCCTTTGTGGCGAACAAGTCCACGTTGGGTTTGCCCCAGGGAGGGACCATTCTGTCAGCAGAATTCTCTGTCTGCGAGACAAAGCATCCGCCAGAATGTTCAATCGGCCAGGAATGTGAGCTGCTTTCAAAACAACCGAGTAATTCCTGCACCATTGAATCAAGTGCCACACTTTGATACAAAGTGTGGGAGACCTGGTCCCGCCTTGGCGATTTATGTATGATACTACCGTCGAATTGTCCGACCGTATGAATATCACCTTGCCCCTGATCATCGGAAGAAACTCTTCCAACGCCAGTTCCACTGCCATCATTTCCAACAGATTGATATGCAGTTGACTCTCCAGAAGAGTCCATGTGCCCGAGACCTGGTGTTCTCCCAGGCAGGCACCCCACCCTTCCAGCGACGCATCCGTGTACACGGACAGCTGGGGGCGAGGTAGGTGCAGCGAAACCCCTACTAGGAGATTCTGACGCTGTTTCCACCATAGCAGATGCGATATTATCGGCTCCAAAACTGGCACCAGTTTTGACAGGGGTTCTGTTCTCTGTTTCCACAGACATCAGATACAACTGGATAGGTCTCCTCATTAGAGCAGCGAACGGGATCACCTGCTCCATGGAGACCATCATTCCCAGCATCTGAAGAAACCGCCTCGCCTGAATGTGGTTTCCCACTCGAAAACTCTCGAGGATGGCTAACAGAGACACCACTCTGGGCTCTGATGGGTAAACCCTGCCCTCCTCGAGATCGAATCGCATCCCCAAATAAACGAAATGTTGAGTGGGCGTCAACTCGGATTTCTCCTCGTTGACTATCCAGCCTAGATCTGAAAGTAACTTCAGAGTCAGAGCAGTATCCACGTTCAACCTGGATGCCGAGTCTGCCTTGAGCAGCCAGTCGTCTATGTAGGTGTGTAGCGCCACGTTCTCTTTTCTGAGAAATGCTGTCACCGCAAGGACCACTCTTGTGAAAACCCTCGGAGCTGTCGACAGGCCAAATGGGAGAACAGTAAACTCCCATACTTGATTCTGAAACGCAAATCTCAGAAACCTGTGCCAACTCCGGTTCATTGGAATGTGGAAATATGCATCTTTCAGATCGATCGACACACACCACATTCCCTTCCTCAATCCCGCCATTACCGATCTCGGCGTTTCCATCTGGAACCGAGGCGTATGGATAAACCAATTTAATGGCCTGAGATTGAGTATGGGTCTCCATCCCCCCCCCGTGTTCTTGGGGACACGGAACATGTTTGAATAGAAGCCTGGAGTGTTGCGGTTCGCTG
This sequence comes from Chaetoderma sp. LZ-2023a, assembly GCA_034401795.1. NCBI lineage: Eukaryota > Metazoa > Mollusca > Caudofoveata > Chaetodermatida > Chaetodermatidae > Chaetoderma > Chaetoderma sp. LZ-2023a. Next base: position 109,756,117 of record CM067374.1, read on the forward strand.
GTTTTATTGCTCCATTCAGAAGCAAACCCGACACCTCCTTTTGCACGGCTTCTAACTTGTCTGGCTCCCTTGGTACGGGTGTCCAGACAGGTGCCAAAGACAGATTTTGTGGCGGAAAGTCCCACCACTCCGGCATGTAACCCTGGGATAACCATCCCAGGACCAGACTGTCTGACGTCACACCTCGCCAGGCCTCGACGAAACGCATGAGCCTTCCACCCACCATAGACGCCTCGACGTCTAACGGGGTTGTCCGGCTCGCGGTCCGCTGCCCCTACCCCCTCTCTTAACGAGAGAGAGAGAGAACCATTCCGGTCTTGGCACGGCGGGTATAACTGGCACCGCTGTTCCTGTCGCACAGGTGCGGTCCAGGCGGATATGAAGGGAGCTCTCGTACCCTCAGGTACGATCCGCCCCCTTCTGTCCGCCCTTGGAGGACTTACCCTTACCCTTCCCCTTGCCCTTCCCGCCTCTAGGGTGGTCAGGAGCAACCTTGGGGAGGGTAGGAGCCTTACAACCTTCCTGGCTTTCTTAGCCGGCGGCGGCTGAGAAAAACCAGCTGAAGCAGAAGTCGCAGCAGGCTTAGCTTTTGCCATGCCCTTATGCTTCTTCTGCTTCTTTGGAGGTTGTCCAGCTAGCGGTTTCCCTACAGCCCCTAGTGCGTGCACTTGCCGCACTAGCTCCAGCTGTAGGTTGACCGCCAACCGATTCTGCGCGATACTGGCTGTATCCTCTAGGATGGCCCGCGCTTGGCCACCGAAGATGCTAGGCCCTGTCAGGGGCGTCCGAAGAAGACGCTCCCTGACTGCCGTAGCCGGACGCATATGGTCAATAACCATTTGCCTCCTGGATTTGGTCACACATGCCTGCACCCTTGCCAATGCATCCATAGACAGCACCAAGCCGTCATTCACGCACGAAAGAGCCACAGGTGGCACAGGGTGGCCTGCCCCCCTCTTCAGCCCACACCGACTGAAGGAGACGATAAGAGTGGTTGACAGCACTCATAGCTGCCCTCACACCCTCGTCGCATAGGGACAGGACTTCCTCTTGGTGTACCTGGGACCTGTCCACAAGTGCCGGACTGGGGCCACCCGCTCCAGCACTCTGAACCCCCAGGACCCATTGGTCATCCTCCGTGACCGATGGCACTACACCATATCTGTCGTATTCCCCCCGCGGAATACGACACCTTGCCCGCACCTCCCTGGAGGCCGCAGGGAGCTGGCCCTTGGTCGCAAGTTGCTTGCTATAAATAGCATCCAACAACTCTATGAACCGTGGATCCAGTCCCACTGACTGGATCCGGGCCGCGGGCAAGATCCCCATCCGAATCGATGCAACCGACGGACGGGGCGCATCCTCCTCGGCCGTGGCCGAAACCACAGACGGGTCCACCCTGGCTAGCCAGGCCAGAGCCTCGTTCCAGTCTATTTCCGAGGAGGAAACACCTGCAAACACGTCACCCGTTGACACGCTCACGGGTCTGCCAGCCACGGCCTCCCGGTACCACCCGGTTCCGCCGCCACCCCATGAACCATACCAGTCCATGAGATAGGTCCGCACGGAAAACTGTATGGCCCCGTAGCGGACGCGGAAACGCCAACCCCATGTCCGACCGCCGGACCGGGCAGATAGGTGAGTATCACGCCCGGCCCTGCACACCGGTCACCGCGCCAAGCCAGATGGAATCGACCTCCATATGCTCCACCCGTGGCATCACAGGCCGCAGCAATAACTCCTCTTCGGCCTCCTCGTCTTCCACTTCAGACTCCCACACCTGACGGACCGGCCACCGCTACTGGACCACCCGGAGGTGGCCGCAGAGAGACAGAACCCGCCAGGCCGGAGCCAGGCGGGACTGCCAGGGGGCCGTACGAGACGGCTAGGGCTGCGCGGTTCGGCTTACAGCCATATCGGTTTCGATATGACTTTTCATATCGGTTTTAACCGAATATCGGTTTTATGGACATGAAACAAAAAATTTAAATGATAAAAATTAGCACGAAAACAGAACGTATTTTCACGCCCCGATACATTCGTAACGTTTTACGCCTTTAAAGCTTAATATACCTTATAATATCCATCATCGCGGGAGTGAAATTATTAATTAGACCGCCTAAATGTTACGCACAGTTAAATAAACATCGTTTATTTTGTCAAAATTAATCATAAATCAGCAAAACAGGTTGCGAAAAGACGTAAATCACGGCATTGTAATTAATTATGATGTACTTATCTCCCTTTCTTCTTTCATTTCCAATTCGGCCAAGGACGAAATCATGCCTTGAAGAAAATATTAACTGTAATATTGGGATCGCGAATTTCATAAGTTAATATGATATTGTGTATAGAAGATAACGTTTTAAAAACGGTTTGAGTAATAATTGTATTTAAAATTATATCCTAATCAGCAAAATGTATTCAGCATTATATTTTGATGCATTCGGGCGATTTAGTGTTGGGACGACTTTGCATTATGTTAATTAGCCGGTGACGTAAATAAAATGGATGCTGTTGTTTAGAAATGTTTTCCCCGATACAAATTTTAATGACAAATTCCCACATTAGTATTGTGTTTTATATTGCAAATTTATCTGAGACTACCAGAGAAAAGACGAGTGGATATTTATTTAATTAATTCGCTGCTTGATTTCTCTCGGCGTACAGCGAGTTACATGGAGTTACACAATATGCGCAATCGGGGCCACGTTCAATTATTAGTTGCCCCGAACATAGCTTAATGGAAAGTATGGCCATTATTATTCATTACGATTTTCATGCTCGTTAGTATCTTTTATTTTTAACAATCCTGATACGAAAAACCGAAAATATGTTCATATTCGGTTTTTCGATATTTATTTTTTATAATCGGTTATGAAACCGTCAGTGCAGGATATCGGTTTTAAATATGGTATCGGTATATCGCGCAGCCCTAGAGACGGCCCCCTCGGTAACCAGTCCAGAACCCTGTCCAAGGACAGGGTCCGTACCAGGCATGGACAGCAACTGCCCCCCAACCTTCGGAAGCAGTGACGACACCAGCGTGGGCAGAACGCTATGCAGAAAACCCTGCATAGCCGACCGAACCACGCCGGCGGTGCCATCTCCGCCACCTCCAGCTGGGGACGTGGAGCGCCCCCACCGGCCGAACCGGACGCTCCACGATTTAACCTCAGACTGCCTGACCCCGCGTCAGACCCAGCCACATCCTTCTGGCCAAGGAACTTTACCATCATATCGACGGACCACACTGCGCACACATTACATCGATGATCAAGGTTACAGGGCGTACACCTAAAACGGACATGGTCCTTAAACACGACGCGTACAAACTTATGGCACTCGTCACATGATGGCGGGGCTGGCTTGGCCTATAAAATAAGCACAAACCTACAATAAGCAAGCGGAACGAGACACGGATGGAAGGCAGACAATTAATTTTCAAATAAATTGACCATAAATTAAATGTAACCCTCCCGCACCCCACCCCGCAACGTTACAGCAAAGATCGCATTGATTATGATGACAAGAACGAAGCGGGCATAAATACACCCATAATTGATCCTCCAGGATGTATCACGGCTCCAGGAATCATATCGCATAGCATTCGGGGTATATTTACCAATCAATATAAATTATACTCCTAACGAAAGCCGACACGATATGTGAAGAAACAACAAAATGTAAACAAACTGCTGTAGCACACGGTAAAACCGCAGACCACGCATCTCACAAGAATTTTGACACCACCGATCATTGCAAACCGATCGTGATCACACGTAAACTTGACCATTCCAAAGTTTTCTGGTACCATTTTTAGTACGCAGCACCCAGAACAGATGCGCGAATTAATGAAAACATTTTCTTCACATAAACATCCGAGCCTCACGGGTGTGACGTCACCCGCTCGGACCCTACGGAAAACGACGTCAGCCGATATTCGTGTTAGAAATACCGTAGCAAACACCTATTTTCATATCTGCCGATCGCCTGTTGGGGTTTAAAGAAGGCGATCATCCGGCATATCTCGTTGTTAGCACACGTCCCAGATTCTATGGGGTCAGAAATTGGAACATGCGACACAACGAATTTCAGAGACCTAAGTCTTTTAACTATGGATAATAAGGAATTATACAACCTGGTCTTCATTGGCCGTATTCTCCATTTTATCCAGTTATATCCTTTTACGAACGCACACTATCAAATCACAGACAAGACTTAGATTTCCTTCACAAAAAACTAAAAATCTTTCCTGCAAAGTAAAACGTGGCCAGCTCTTGTTGCTATGCAAACAAGAATGAGCGCTATGGTAGACGGGTACTCGGCGGTTGGGAGCCGAGTACCGGGTTCCAAGGAGTCGGTAAAGCTTTCTAAGTCTATAGTCCTAGAGCCAGCTGTCAAGGCCAGCTGTGTATCAGAAAGTAACAGAATGGTGAGTATTGATCGCAGGAGAAATAACCATTTGCCTAATTGCCTGGGCCAACTTAAATTTCAAGCGGGCAACTATACATTTGCTGTTGTCGGTACATCGGGCAACCATGAGAAATAGAGAATTAATTAGTAATAATTAATTCAGTTTGCATTCCAGGCTGTTTGCGTTGCGCAATAGCCTCATAATTTCCTTCAAACGTAAAATCGGCCATGGAAAGGTTAAAATTTGTTCTCTAAAACTGTGACAGATGTGACTGCGAATAAAATCTGAACCGAGTACCCGTCTATATGTGTATTTGGAATGCCAGCCCCGATGAGCTCACCACTCCTTAAGCGAGATAAATGAAAACGTCAGCTAGTGTTTTTAACTGTACAATTCGAATACCGAATATTGCCGAGCACACGTAAATAGCTGTTTACTAGTTGTAGTGACGACCGTAGCCATCACGTATAGACCGATCATCAGTCCTGTCAGTACCCAATCAAAATCACGCGAAATAATAAAAATCAATTTTGAGTCCAAACTATGCTCAATCGAGTATTCGTTTTATTCATGCGATAAAGGGGATTTCCCTGTGAATCTTTATCAGAATTTGACAAATTATAAAATTTACTGATGCACTTCCCGCCCAATTTACGCCATTTACATCCCTAAAACAGTGTTAAATGATGAAAATAGAATGTTTTGAGATGACTTTCTAACTAATACTATCATTATCAGTCATTTCATGGCTTTAAAAGTGATCGAAATGGCTAGAATTTAGACAAGATGGCGGATCGCATTTTGCAATTATTCCCTAGAGGGGGGTATTTGAATTGTCGCTATTGACACATGTCTAGGGATACAGTAAACGTTTGTCTGCCTCAATAACCATGAAATAATAATAAAATCTGTCCTTTCCAAATTCAAACATTATAATGAGTTTACTTCGCTTTGGTTGACTTCAGTCTAGTTTCTGAATAATTCTGACTTCTGAGTATCTCTAAAGTCTAGTCTGTAATTTACAGTGCACACATTGACCCTTTCAACAAAAAATCTCTGAAAGAGTAAACTCTTTGCAATCAATCATCTATCAAATATTTTGCAAGTAATATGACTGGAAAGCATTACTGCCTTCAGCTGATATGACATCCAGTCAGATTAAACTCAAAATATTCAATAGAAATAGCATATGGTATAGTACTATACATTGCAAAGAATCTCTTTTTTCAGTGATTTGTCATTGAGAAGGTTAAAAAATACTAATTTTCCAAAGTCAATGCAGCATTGCTGTTTCTGAGTAATCATGATGTCGTTTCTTGATATATTACTGTTAACATGTTAAAAAATAATACTCAAGACATTTTCTTTGTTGTTTTTATTAGCATATTTATTTAACGGCAACCTTGATTGGTGGTAGGCAGTTGACCGGAAAATGGGTGAAATGTCGTTACAGGTTGCCCTGGGGGGGGGGGGGGGGGGGGGCAACTAGATTTTTTCATTTATTTCTACCCCTGTAATCTAGATAATTTTTTTGTCATTACTTCTATAAATGTTCTACAAAGCCATATATTCCTACAATCAGCAATCAGTTCTGTTTTTGGATCTTCTTGAGGTGATAGAAAGCAGCCATAGCCTGAGGGTATGAAAGGAAAGGGCCAAACTAGATTTAAAGAAACATTCATTTACAAGCCGAGTCTACAATGTATGGAACAGCCTACCCAATGCATTAGTAAACATCGATTCAATGTTTAAATTTGAAGCAGGACTGGATCAATTCTGGCAAGATCAGGAAATTAAGTATGACTACTGCGGACTACAAAATGCCTGGAAGTCATGTGCATCCGTCGTATAAGTCAGACGAAAATGAAGAGGCGGACATACAGGCTAAACAAGCCTAAGTCCACAACAACATCCTAAGACATTCAAGACATGACGTAATATACGCCTCTGTGACATATGACATTGTTTCTCGTGCAATTACGTCACTCCAAAAATAGCAGAGCGCTCTAGCAGAAGCAGGTTTCCGCCCGCTAATCTAGCAGAGCGCTTTGCCTACAAAACATTCCCCTTGCTGAACTCACTCGCATGGTGGCCATGCGTATGCAGAATGCCATCGGCATGTGCAAAACCATGACATCCACGGAATTATGGGCCCCACGGAATTATGCTACCATGGCTACTGGACCCTAAACAAAATACTAAAAAAATACATCAATTTATCCCGAAAACGTATGACGGAAGAGAAAAATTAAAAAACCAAGACACTTATTAAATAACACACACGCACTAGCTAGCTAGCATGCTATGGCCATTATAATGCCAATATTCTCACCACGTAACCAATCAGCTACTTGGTCTGCTGTCCAATTTTCGATATTTATGTAGGAAGCCATTTCACTTGTCAAATTATGAGGATAAACTAAACTTTCTAACACGCCACCCAGGTACACGCCAAATTGTTTCTGTTTTGTTGCCCAAACAGCGCTCATTCGTAACTGTCTGGTACCTCAAGAAGGTTGAATGGAACAAAGCGGTCCCCAAGCTATTTATTAAGGTGTGATTTGATGCTTGGCCCTAAAGAGAAAATACTACTTGGTGTAGGCTTCAGTAGCATCTGGGCTTCTGTAGCCTACACCAAGTAGTATTTTCTCTTTAGGGCCAAGCATCAAATCACACCTTAATAAATAGCTTGGGGACCGCTTTGTTCCATTCAACCTTCTTGAGGTACCAGACAGTTACGAATGAGCGCTGTTTGGGCAACAAAACAGAAACAATTTGGCGTGTACCTGGGTGGCGTGTTAGAAAGTTTAGTTTATCCTCATAATTTGACAAGTGAAATGGCTTCCTATATAAATATATATATATATCACAGTTGGGCAGGCCATCAAAGGCAGAGCCTATGAATCGATGCCCCCCCCCCCCCCTACACAAAAAAACAAGACATAACAATATGAGGTGACAGGACGTTGCAACATATATTTTTTGTACCATTTTGTTATGATTATCCTAGAGTATTCTACATATAGACGATCGTCATAATATTTTGTAATTGTCTTCCATCTAGGATATTTACTGTAGATACAGGGCTTTTAATATGGTACATTGGGAGAGGGAGGGGGTGGGAGCCAAATAACAAGCTAAATAAAATTATGGAGGAAAATAGTAAGTGCAGGTATTGACAACTTTAAATGGAAAATCTTTAAACACTGTATAACAGAAATACTCACCCCACTAAATCACATCTGCAATATCTCTCTCTCTCTCTCTCTCTCTCTCTCTCTCTCTCTCTCTCTCTCTCTCTCTCTCTCTCTCTCTCTCTCTCTCTCTCTCAAGGTATATTCCCATCACGACTAAAAATACCACGAGTAACACCTATTTATAAAGCTAAAGATCCATCTGATTTTTCTAACTACAGACCAGTCTCAGTGCTTCCACTTTTTTCTAAACTCCTGGAACGATTATATTACAACAGAATTGTTAATTATCTAAATAGATACTCAATTATCTACAAATCTCAGTATGGTTTCAGAGAAAAACACTCTACTATGCTTGCCATTGTGGATATGATAGAAAAAATATCTGAGTCCTTGGAAAGTAAAGAACATACACTCGGGGTGTTCCTGAATCTTTCTAAAGCATTCAACACTATTGACTATGAAATCTTATTGAAAAAATTATCACATTACGGTATAAGAGGCATCGCTATGGATTGGATTCAAAATTATTTGACTGACAGGATTCAATGTGTTCAATTTAATGGTGCTATTTCAGGAAACAAAAAATTAGTCTGCGGTGTACCACAGGGTTCAATCCTTAGACCCCTGCTGTTCTTACTATACATGAATGATTTACCCAATACCACTAACCAACTTTCATTAATACTATTTGCAGATGATAGCAATGTCTTTGGTAGACATAAGGATATAAATACTCTATACAAAAATGTAAATAATGAAATGGAAAAAAATTATAAATTGGTTCAAAATTAATAAATTATCTCTAAATGTTAACAAAACTAACTTTATACTATTTACAAGGTCTTGCCAACCTGAAGAAGCTGCTCTCCCAAAACTGTACATAGACAATAAAAAAATAGAGGAGGCTGATTATGTTAAATTCCTAGGAGTCTATTTGGACAAACATTTAATCTGGGAGAAGCACATAGAGATAATCACATCCAAGGGAGCAAAGAATATTGGTATCATTCGCAGACTCAAGTTATATCTTCCATCTCATATCTCAAAAACTCTGTATAACACATTGATACTTCCACACATAGCCTACTGCAATGCTATCTGGAGCAATACATATCAAACAAACTAAAAAACCTAAAATCACTACAAAAGCAATCTATTAAATTATTTCGCAAACAGCAGGGGGACAAAATACCTTCAAAAGTAACAAAATCCTAAAACGCAAATACATTGGAATGGTTCAATTATATGCAATTCTAAAGGACTACCACAATGGCAACCTACCCTCATCTCTATCCAATCTTTTTTCAATAAATGCAGACATACATACGTACAACACAAGAACAAGTTCCAACCTACACGTCACATACCACAGAACAGAGACAGCTACATGAACACCATCCTACCAAGCAATACAATTATGGAAAAATACAGATACAGACATACGTACACAAATTCTCATGTTAAAATCATCCAAAAAATTCATCAAAAACATAATTTTTGACAACTACTAAAAACCACACCACTAACCCCCACCAGCATGGGCATTACACAGCACAGCTCTGGAATGACTTGGCATGCTTCCGGAGTGAGCTGGGGGTGTCCTGTTGGGCATTCTGGGCACGGTGATGGAAGACATTGCTTCCCAAAGTGGCGGTGCCTTCCAATCCGATTGTGCTTGATATTCTCTGGGGGGCAATAAACAAATTAAAGTCAGGTAGCCCAAGCCACTACTTCCGCAAAGGGACCTTTCGAGTGGATGGGCCTATTGGCCCCGATGTAGCTCGTCATTCAGTATGTGGGGCGCGTGATGTCCTCGTTGAGGACTCACCAGATCTGCCATGCCACGCAAGCAATGGTGGAAATGAATCCGCACATAAAGTGTTAGCATTTTGACATTTGTGAGCTATTCGATGCATCTCATCTTGTGGACCATCAGAATGCATCCGCATTAACTAACATTCCTCCGTAGCCTGTAGGGCATTTTTCAACTTCCGCACCAGTACGGAACTTTTTAGACCGTTCTGATAAATTAATAACTTTTCATGTAAACTTGACTATCTACTGGCCATCATCCTCCGCAAAGGATCATCTTCTTCACTTTTCCTGAGAATGAGCCATATCAGTAGTATGACTGCAGTATTTTCCTCACTTCTGCATTGTGCCATCTCACGTTTCAAATTGTGTTACACTTTCAACTATCGTGAATATGAGACTTCTTCCATACCGATGACTAATAGGTACACTGTCTTATTATATTATTATTGTCTTACTTTTATGTAACAAGTACTGATGACAAATAGGTACCTCCCGGTCATTTGAGACCGCATTTTTATAGTTTATTATTATTATGTATATATTATCTTAATTTTCCGTGCCTATAAGCACCACAAGGTCGAGTGACTTTCTATTTTACTATATTTTCCAACATTAATGATATGGCAGTAGCCATCCAAGTTAAAATGTTTTGTTTATTATAAAAACTCGTGGATCACAGTATCACTAGGTTACACAATACAGCAACAACACCCGCATCAGCTTGTTCCCTGCACAGCATCAATTTTTCACTGAGGTCACTGTTCATGTTCTCATGATGCGAACATGACATGCGGCCGACTAAATCTGGACTGTTCTAGCTTGATAGGATGTGTTTCTAGTAGTAGGGACGATTACTTGGTAGGGGACATTTTGTGTTAGTCTCCTTTCCGGAGTAGTGGATATGTAACACCGCGCTCTGAGTAGATTGTATAAATTGGCCATTTTTCTTAAGGCCTCCGTTATGAGTAATTGTCCCTGTCTACACTCCACCACCCTTCGGGCTTATTCATTGTCTAGACCGCCTTCTGTCACGTTATTTAGAGCTAGCTCTGGAACTATTGGGGTTCAAGTGTGGTGAGAAATAAAGTGGTGATCACTGTATACATCTCCCGCATATCCTCAGATACTGGTTATTTAGAACAGCCCACCAAATTAGGAAGCACTGCGAAAAAATATATATAATTAATTACTGGCCTGCAGTGAATCTCTGGGCGATATTACATAACTCTAATGACAGGTAAATGTTAGCTCCCCGGATACGGATCCGTAGCAATCCGTATCCGAGACGCCAGTGACGGAAAGGATCAAGCTCGCCATCTAAATCTACCAGTGACTGGGTGCGATCTTAGAAGCCACCACACACTCCGTAGAAAGTCACTATAGTTGGGTAGCTGCATCTTTGTCCCCACCTTAAAAACCTGAATGTGATTTTCAAACGATTGTGTACCATTATTTGTCCTTGTGATTTTATGTCATGACCTGTCGGTGACAGGATTGTTATATTTTTCTGGAGCTCTCATTTCATGACGGGTACACATGCGTGTACTGAGTGGGATGTTCCGTATTGTGGCCTCACGACCACTGAACATTCTTGCCCATCAGACTTATAAATTAAAAGGTAGTTAGCTTACATTGCCAATTGCAGGTACAACTAGACTTGAAACCAACAATTAAAAGATAGGACAGGAATTAGCAGAAGGCCAGCACAAATAAAACGGCAACTACTAACACAGATATCTTGGAACTTACATAAGATGGCATTGTTGAATTCTGTGGAAATCACCCACCGCACCTTCATGTAAAACAGTGTGACTCACGACACCCATATAGCTTCACTGGGTTGACTTATTTTTAAAAAAGAAAAGAAAAAAAGGTTTGACTTTACATAATTTGGTTTTAATAAGAGAGTGGCCCTTTTTGCCGCCATCTCTCTTCCTCTGCTTCGGCGTTGGAGGCATTTTCCTGTGACGGAGACCCACGCGAAGCTCTTTCGTCTCACAACAAAATAATGTTCCATGGGAGTTAATTTGGTTTATATTAAACTAGCTAAGTAGCCGCTCTAGGACCCTCCTTTGCAAGGATACTGTAGCTTGCAGGGTAGTGTCGGGCCGTTCCGGTGTATCATGTCGACTCGCCATGCCGCAAGTGCACGACGAGTGATGCCGCTGGTTAGCATCCGGTCTTGGGGTGACGGACCTTGTACGAGACTGCCCTGCGGGAAACAAAAATCGGCTCCTAAGGCCGGTGGAACTCAATCGTTCCGGTGGGGCCATGCGACCATCATCGCGAACATTAAAAACAACGGTCTCATCCCAAGAGTTTGTGTCACCAGTATGCCTGTCCATAGCAATTTCGTGATCTATGGACTTACAAGATTTAATTTGGTGACCTACAAAATATAAGTCTATACAATGCGTTTACCTAAACAATTGAAAATATGCTAGATAAAACTACAATCAGAGCATACGAAAATACGAGACATAGAGACGGGTAGATGAACTTTTGAACATGGGGCTCCCGGAGGTACCACACAGACATGTAGGTCCACAGAGGTATCCCCGCAAGGGAGGCTCCCATACACGAGACTTAACTAAATAACGTAATATAAGTTATTATACCTTTATGCTGAAAGGAAGAACGTTATCTCGGAAGAAAAGTTATGTGCCTCACGTGGACACTACTCCTAGTGCTAGTTTTGGTGAGGAGTATTATCCTGGAATGGACCGTCATCGCTGAATCCTTGCGAGAGGCAAGTGCCTCATGCAGGCCTCCATCTCGGGAAGGTGTCGCCACTGCTTAAAGCGGGAGAGGAGTAGTAGGCAAAAATGGGCCCACTAATATTTCAATCAAAAATGCCTTAGAAAGAAAAGACCATACCTAGTGAGATTATGACTATAGGGATGCGCACTGTTTTACGTGAAGACGGGATGAAGGATTCCCGATGGATTCCCTTGTCACCGTCTTGTGTAGTTCTTGGTCTGCTGTATTAGTAGTTGCCGCTTTATTTATGCGGGCCCCCTGCTTTGCTTAATTCGTTTTTAGTTGTTTTCAAAACAAGAACTATTTTTGGCCGCAACTGGCGATTATTTACCTAGCTGTTAGACACGCCTGTCATGGAGAACAGATGCCCCAAGACATCCATACTAGAGACAGCTCTCATACATGTTACATAGTAAGATCTCCGAACTGGATAAGAATCCAGATATCGCGCTCCATAACCACATAAAACGTTACAAGACATGGGTTACTTTTCATGAAAGCATTGTTAGACCATTGTTCTATCGTTATGGTGGGGGTAAAAGAGACGAATACCCACCGTAAATGGACATTTAGGCAAGGGCGTGGCAGATCTAAATATCATGCCTAGGCATTCTTTTGGAATTCGGTGGGGGTACGTATCTCGCCTGTCACCGGTCCTATGGAACTAACCATTTAACCTATCGTTAGGTTTGTATACAAGTTGCCCTGTTTTGCACTGCGGTACGGGAGGTTAGTTCAGTAATAAAAATAATAATTAATATATGTGTTTTCGCAGTGCTTTCCTACATTGGCTTAAAAAGTGCTAACTACTAAGTATAGGAAGATACATGGGAAATGTATGTGACACCGCACTTCTGGCCATCACCGCTCGGAAACCCCAACAGTTTCCCAGAGTCGGATCAGCCCATTGTGCGGATAGGGACATCCAAACAATTAAGAAACCACAAGGCTGAGTGGAACACGAAGAGAGACAAAATCTTACGTATGAGTCTTACCGGAGTGCGGGGCTAGATTATCGCACTACCGGAAGAGAAGAGTATATTACACAGTATGTAATGAAGAAAGCGTCTCTAATCGTTTCGAACCTATCCTATTGAGCTGAACAGAAAAGGTTTAGTCGGTAGCATGCTGGGCTAAACAGAGTTATAGCACGGACAGCGACCTTAGTGAAAGATTGTTGGTGGCGGGAGAAAGTGCTGCATATATAAGTGTTGCTGTATAGTGTTTTCTACGTGCACTGCAGTCCTATATTTTCTATGAATAAACAAAACATATGAATGGATGGCCACTGGCTATATATATACATAATCTAACCAAAACAATCAATACGGTGTCAAGTGATCGAGATATGTATATAACAGTACAGGTTGACGAACCTACTATAGTGTGGTTAGCAACACATTGAGGAAAATGAGAATAATTATTAACAAATACAGAAATTATACCTAGCGGTCCTAAGACCGTTACGGTTCCTTTTAGTCATCGGGACTGTTATTGCGGATACCATATAATTAACAAAATCTATATAGAGAAATAATTAAACTGTGAAGTATAGTTACTTGAAGACTCGGTAGTCACTCTTAAGTTAGGCTACCATGTTACTGAAATCGATACATTGATCCGTAGTCGACGTGAAATGATGCTCTCTCCGGAAGCTGGAAAGTTCCCACAGGTTGGTTCCCGTAAGCTGTTTTCCGCAAACAAAACTTCCGCAAGAACACTCATGGTGGGAGTGCATCGCTTAGTGCTGTAGACCTAATAGAATGTCTAACGAGCAGTCAGTAAAAGATACGATAGTACTACGTGGTGAAGAAAGTTCCCGTACACAGATGGCACGGATGGAAGGTGTAAACAACCCGTCACTAGCGGGAGTTGTCAGAGACAAACGAGGATACAAAACAAAGCTTATGGTGCTGGGCACGTCCACCAGCTCTGAAGATGCACTGGGCAGAGTTTACTTCTGTCGAAAGAACCGACACGATGTAAGTGCGGCAACGATTGAAATACCACTTTTAGGCGTGGCCGGCAGATCCGGCGAGTCATCCATCAAAGAATATCCCGTCTCTACATCTGTAGACTCACATATTCAGGCCATAAAGGCCTCACCGCAAATTTGTGTTCCAAATGTGGCTGTTGGTATTCGTGAACAATTATCAGAAGTTCCAAATTACTCCCGTAAAGGGGGAGTTACAAAATTGTTTTAGTGCAGTGGGTTGGAGAACTGCACATTACAGGATAAAAACCCGACACATAGCGAAGAAAGATGCGTATTGTCTGTCGCGCTAATTAGTAGCTGGTACAGATCCAACCTGAGGATGCTCTCGATTACTGGATCACTTCTCCTTTTATACTCCTCGCGACGTCACAGGTGCAGGCTTCGTCCAATCATCATTCGAGCAAGAGCCAATCAGCGCGCAGCTAATAATAGCGCAGTCGAACGTTGAATTCTGGTCTTGATTAATGCCAGAGTTAACGGGCACAGGCAATCAATAAGGATAACAGGGTATAATCTCGGTACACTAAAAGCGCAATCCTATCTAGGTCGTAACTTGCACTCCATATAAACAGCGTCGTAGCGTGCATGCGCATCATGCGTTTTAATGAACTTTGTCGTTTTTTGACACGCTATCTCTCCCATAGGCCTATATATGCTTATGGCTCTACCCAGAGGGATGTGTTCAGGAAACGAATCCAGGACGGGCGGCGTGTACCCAGCTCAGCTGGTACGGCCGGTATCCGACCGGTCGATCCGAACTACACCACCCCCTCCTAGTTTGTCATCTGTGGCAAACGATCGCGCATGGCGGATCGATGCACGGACGTAAACTATGAGAGAATTATGGACTTCTCGGGTAGGCACGTGGCCGGAGAGGAGTAGTGACGCATTAGACGCGTATTCAAGAGACAGAGTACATAGGGGTGCCAAGAGGAGGGGGAGGCATACTTTTAGTTTTTAATTCTATTAATATTACTGTGCATGCTATAACTTTATTTAGTGGATGATTCTAAACAATAGCTCGCATGGGTGTTCTCTTTGAGTGCGGATAATCATGATCTCCGCAAAGAACACCCAAGCTCCAACGAACCACAATTTAAGTTTGTAAATATATATAAAAATATAATAAGAAAAAGACAAGGTATATCTAGACCATGTCACATACCCATACGAGGTATTTATTTACTAATCACACCGTATTACTTGCGCACCCCGGGTAAATAAATGGGTACGCAACACGTATCACTTACCATTATCATTATATAAATATCTATTTGCGGCCCGTTATTGCGGGTCCGCAACGGTCAGCTCTCACTGGCCTCATATCCGTCCTGACGTCTGAGACAGGAAGAAAAATAATAAGAAAAATAAGATATATGTAATAATAATAACATAAGAATTGGTTTATCAGGCAGCCTCAGCGTAGCTGAGTCTGCATGACGAGATTGTGACGTTATTGCACTGCGGAATGTTGTATTCTTTGTCGCACATGACGTTCTTACAACCTCGGAATCCGCAGTGCTCATTTCGTGTGAGACACAACCGGGCACTGAAGATGCGGCTGTGTCGGATAACCATAGTCATCCTAAGGATGGGATTCAATTGATCTAACATAGATAAAAAGAAGAAAAGTATTTAAAAAATAAAGTAATAATTAATACATTTCCATGGATCGCCTATTGGTATTTCTGCTGAATTACAAGATCACACCTCTGCAGCGAAATTTCCCCATTGAGTCTGGGTCCCGCGACTGACGGTGGTGGGTCACGGTGGATGCACTGTCATTGCTGAGATGCTTTCACTATTATTGGCACTGTCTGAAATGTCCGAAGCGATGGTGGCAGGAATATGCGCGTCCATTATGTCTCTCACAGTTACCGTTGGTTCCAATATATTCGTCCGTATAGCAACGGTGGTACTAGTGGTTGCCAATGTTGCTAACGCGGTGGTGATGGTAGCTGTCGTGATGATGGCTGTTGTGGCTGTCGTGGTGGTCGTTGTAGCAGTCGTGGTGATGGCGATGAGCTGTACCATAGGCTGAAGTCGTGGTACGGGAGCAGATATGGCAGGAGACGACATCTACCGAAACTTAGCATACTTTAATAGAAGACTTGCGGTGATGTTAGGCACAGCCTGGACATCCTGTGTGTAGGCGATCCATCTCTTTCCCGCTTATGGACGTTCCGGCGTGGTTCCCTTTCTGATTGCGGGTTCAGAAAGGCGAAGAGGCAGATGCTGAATAACACGGGTCGGAGTTACACTTATTGTCACAGGCTGCGACGGTCCTGGTCCTCGTCTATGGAAAGTTCGGCTGGGGATGGCGACTGTGGGTAACTTGGAATGTCTATTTCCGCAGGTGTCATAATTACCACTGAAATCGAATGACTGGCTAACACGGTTTGAGATACTACGGCGGCGGGTGTAGTGATCGTAGCCGGATGGCTAATAACCGATGCGGGTGCTGCCGAACTGGATTCTGCGGGAGATTTTCGTTTCTTACTCTGCTTCAGGCCCGGGGTGGATGAAGTGACAGATACCAGCGTAATACTTCCAGACACGGCTGCGGGCAGAATTTCACATCTGGCTGTCGGTACGTTGATTACTGTAGCCACGGGAAGACGATGGCTGACGGGATATCTACGAGTAGTGTTCTTTGCGCGGGACATTTTCTTGGTCGGGAGAACTTCAACCGGGAGCCGAGATTCGAAGTGGGTGGCTAAAACGGCACGATCCTCATTCTCTTCCCCAGGAACTAATGTCACTTCCACCACACGGTGATGATAACGAAGCGCGTGTCACCCCGTAGCGAGTAGCGGTGTAGAGATACTGGCACATCACACAAAAGGCTGACTGGAAAAGACGATCCTTATTAACATGAAGGGTGCGGTCGGATTTCCTAGTGAGCGTTCTGGTACATGGCTCTCCGCTAGCTAACAATGAGTTACACGGGAACCGCTTTGGAACTGGTACCGATTCTTCTTCAGATGAATCCGACAATGCTAAATCGTCAAGGAGTGACATCTTGTTCCCGCATGGTAGTTAGTTGCGGGAACTTTACTCAAAACCTAATGCCCTATCTCTTCATGGTTTTATAACTTTCCAGGCCAAATATAATAATGAAATAATAATAAGAAAAACAGCAGAATTTGGTTTGCGACACGAAAGAAGCCTAATGCTATGTTCTTCCCTTGTGTCGAGTTTTGATAGGAAGACAAAGTTTCTGAGCGCGCTTCCTCCTTTTATACTATTTGGTGACGTCACAGGCGGCGGATGACCACACCTAAAAGTTTTAACAGGTAATTCGGTCATCCTTATATGAATGTTTCCTTGTTTTCTGGCATGGACGTCATATGATTAATTCCTCCCAGATAAAGGGAGTACTTTTAATTATAGGAAGAATGGCTCTTTAAACTTGTTCTTATTTCACACATTTAACAGCCTCCGATCAACATGAAAACTTGATATTACTTTTTCTTTGCGGAACCTCACCTTTTAATTAGCATGAGGCGGTTCTCTAGGTTGGATGCTTATAAACTTGCCTATTTAATTTTAGGCTGGAGCGCTCGATGGGGTGTGTGGGAGCCAGGTGACGTCAGCAGTAATCTCCCGGGCTCACCCTCACCACTCCTCCATCACGCTGTGGTAGTCGCGTCTTTGGGCGGCTCTTTTGTTTAAAGCGTTTGATCCAACTTACTGGAAATAGCAGTAAATGTCACGTGGCTCAGAAGAAAAGCATGTGGTTGATCGGAAACGTGTATGCTGTCTATAGCGATGGTCAAAATGCTGTTGCTGAGGTGTAGTCTGTTGCAGAGGCGAGACATAGAAAAATATATGTTACATCAAGATCTTTATAATGTCCCGTATTTGCGCGAGTTCTTTAACATGCGTCTTAGTAAGTGTCTGTTATAGATAGTTCTCAGCTCGTGTTGATTATATACTGGAACGCAAGGAAGAGAATTTTTGAAATTCTCTTTGTAATTTTACTGTCAGATTTTTTTATGCCGCTTCACCGGCCTGTGCGCTAATGATTTGTAGCACGGTAGAGCAGTTGTGCTCTTAATCAAAAATTTATCAGTAAAGTTGTAAGTAATTTTGATGTGTGGTTTAAACAGTTCTATCCATGCGGTAGATCAACTTTACTGATCCCGTCAAGATAGCTGTGTTTCCCGAGCGGGAGGGCTGGCCAAGCATTCTCCTCAATTGGTAGAACTACCTCCTGTCCCGGCCTAGACCAAACACATTAGTAACATTTTAATAATGGTTAAATTACAGTACAACTCGCAAAAATGTGTGACACAGTTATTACAATTACAATGCCGTCGTTTGGAGATTGCGAATACAGTCAACCTGAGTGTCTGTGTTTCAGTCATGTTGGTGATTTGTATCTGATACGCGTGACTCGTTTTCTGTGGATGGTACTTGTGCTGTGGTGAAGGTGATGTGTTTATGGCCACCGTGTGTGGGAAGTGGAAGGGAGAGGCGGCGTGAATGTCAACTTTATCGAACCCTGAGGGTATTTCACTCTGTAATGGCCGAGCCCATGGGCAGGATAGAATTACTTTGGAGCGCAGATGACCGGTTGGATGCTGTTGTAACTTTGATCAATCCATTGTCGAATTCAACTTTTTGGTAGTAAAATCCTACTCGTGACGACGATGCGGGCATCTTGCTCTCTTAATAATATCGACTGTTACTACGTGTAGATGAAGTATGTAGTTTAGCTGTTTCCGTATGACGTCGGGAAATAGGGAAAGAATCGTTGGACAAATGTCCTCCCGTGTTGCGTACTGCAGATGGCTGTAGTGCATTCCTGATATCCATATGATCAGTTCTCCCGTAACTGGATAAGAAGGTGTGCACGGGAGATTTGTTGGTTACTGTCTGTTGATGATAATGCTGTTGTCGGGATGTCCGGGCTGCTGTATGATGCCGATGTTATAAGCAAAGTGGGCACATTCCAGTTTTCCACGCTGGTGAGCGCCAAGTCTGTTGTTATTTGTGGGAGGTGTAGTCTGCTGGAGATATTATTTCTCCCGTAATTTGTGCGGGAGGAATTTGTTGCGGGAATTTTTATGTCTCTACCGGTAATTAATTAAGACCGGTAGGTGCTGCTAAATGCTGTTGTTGCCAATGTTGAATGTCTCCGTTATGCTGAGTATAACTGAGCAAGTATGTGATGTACGCGCAATGATGAATTGACGCATCCAGTCTTGAAGGCAGGTGTGTTCTTGTAGGTGTTGACGTTTTGTCTGTTGTGTGGTGTCCTGACTGCTCACGGAGTATGGTAGGCCTATTGGATGGGGTGGCCTTTGGACAGGGGGATGTGGTCATCTCCCATTACACGACGGTTGGTGTCCGGTCGTAGTCTTTAAACACCGGGAAAATTCAAGCCGAGAGTCTGCTGAACAGGCTGCTTCCCTGCCCACCGCGGGGTGGGGGGGGGGGGTTAATGGTGGTCGGTGTGGTGCAGGATGCCACCTCCTCTGTTGCAGCAGTCTTTCTCATATCTGAAGATTGACGGTCAACAGACGACGAGTGGAGTGTGAATTGGACTGGGCCGGTGATGTCCGAACTTGGTGTATAGATGAGGGATGCCAGTTGGATTTGGGGTGTTGGTGCGGCGACGGATATGGGTGCCGCTTGGGTGGGAATGGGTTTGGCGTTTCGGGGGCATGGTCGGGTACACCTTGTTGTAGGGTTCTGCGG
The DNA here is from genome assembly GCA_034401795.1 of Chaetoderma sp. LZ-2023a. Classification (NCBI taxonomy): domain Eukaryota; kingdom Metazoa; phylum Mollusca; class Caudofoveata; order Chaetodermatida; family Chaetodermatidae; genus Chaetoderma; species Chaetoderma sp. LZ-2023a. Next base: position 109,776,008 of record CM067374.1, read on the forward strand.
TTCTAGACACGCTAAGGCTTCATCCAGCCTCTTCACTCCCATGCTATTCACCACATGTTCCACCCATTGGAAGCATGACTTGGGTCAGCCTCAGCTTCCGCTTGTGGTAACTCTATGATGGGGGCATAGAATGAAGTGGGTGGGAACGGGAAGAGATCGGAGGAACAACTTTTCCATCCGGTTCCTTGGACAAATCAGACACGAAATTCTTCAGATAAGACTTCCCAGATCGAGAAGACCCATGCTGAGGAGGGAGAGGGCGAGTACGTATCTCGTCATCGTCGTCAGCGTTAGCCACTTGTTCATCCATGGTCTGGCTTGGTAGAACTGAGGGTGAACTGGCACTGCAGTGCTCTGCGCTAACTGTGGGAATACTAATTTCTGTAGAAATATCCGTCTGGGTACAGGTGTCACGTGAAACACCCAGTCCGAGCTCTGGTGCTGGTTCATCACTGACACAAGGTTTAAGTCGGTCGAAGTGGATGACTGAGGTCAGGCCATCCGAAGCACGGATGCAGTAGGTCACGTCCGACGTCTTACCTACAACCACATAGGGGCCTTGCCACTGGTAACTCAGTTTACTTGGCACGTTTGCAGACCGTCGTGAATCATGTACCCAAACCATTCTTCCTGATTCATATGGATCTCCATGCACTTTCCGGTCATGCCATGTCTTTTGCCGCCGGTGTGCAGTGGATAGTGTTTCTCTCACTAACTCATGGGCTTGTTCTATCCTTTGCCGCAAGAGTTCGACATAGAGAGATGGTGAATTTTTCTCTCCAGGTATTCGTGGCATGGCCAGATCCAGGGGTAAGGCTAACATTAACCGAGCAGGGGTGTAGCCCATGCTGGAATGTTCTGATGTGCGGTAAGCCATGAGTACATACGGGAGCGTAGATCCCAGTCTCTACAATCAAGGCGTGTTTCCTTGGTAAGCATCTCCGCAAGAGTTCTGTTGAATCTCTCTACCACCCCGTCGCTCCGGGGGTGGTATGGAGTTGTCCTTGTTTTGACGATATGGAATAATTTGCAGAGCTCTGATATGAGCCGGCTCTAAAAATTACTTCCTTGATCGGAGTGCAACTCATAAGGCATACCAACACGGCAGAACACATTGCTGGCCAAGACCTTCGCTACGGTAGATGCCTCTTGGTCCGGCAGAGCAAATGCTTCTACCCATTTCGTAAAGTAATCTTGTAACACGAGGATGTATTCATTTCCATCATCCGTCGTATTCAAAGCTCCAAGCACGTCGATAGCCACTCGCTCCCACGGTGCACCAACAATCTTAATTTGCGATGGTGCGATATGGTGTTGGCCAACAGTGCGTTTTTGGCATGGGATACGTTTGGCAACCCATGCCTTGACACTATCGCGAATCCCGATCCAGTGAAATCTCAGTTTTATATGGGCAACAGTCCTTTCCACGGCCAGATGTCTGGCGTGATCATGTAGTTGTTTCTATATAAGTTCACGATAACTTTCCGGAACTACCAAACGGTTATTAATATATAGAAAGTGGTTTATTAATTGACATTCTTCGAACCGTTGGTAATAATATTTCGTCATGGTGGATAGAGGTGTTACCGATTCTTTAGGGGGACGTACACCCTCCTGAAGCCACGTGTATATATTTCGTGTCTGCACGTCTGTTGTTTGGTGGTGTGCGATTTTCTCCAGATTCCACTCTGCGCACCTCAATTCAGGGAACTCCGGAGATGGCTGTGTTGACGGTGTCATGGTGGCGGCCTCTTCGTGTTCAGCGTCCACGCCGATTCTGCTAAGGGCGTTGGCATTTCCATGCAATTTGCCAGGACGGTGAACACCATTAAAGTTATAGGCCTCGCTACCTGGCCCTCCAGATTTTTAAAGTTCCTGAGCCACCGTAGCGAGGCATGGTCTGTACGGAGTGTAAAAGGGTGCCCATACAGAAAGTGCTTATAATACTTGACGAAATGGACCGCTGCCAATATTTCTCGCTTGGTGGTTGCATATCTTCTCCATTGTATTCAGAGTACGTGAACCGTAACCCAACACCTGCTCTGTTCCGTCTTCGGTGACCTGAGATAGAACCGCGCCTATAGTGAAAACTGACGCGTCAGTGTCTAAGATGAAATCGAGGTTTGGATTAGGGTGAGCAAGAATCGGGGTGGTCGTCAAGAGTTCCTTCAGTGCCATGAAGGAGCCTTCACACTCACTCGTCCACTCAAATGGTCGATCTTTCTCAGTGATCTTGTAGAGGGGTGAAGCAATCTCGCTGAAAAGTTGGATGTAACGGCAATAGTACTGGCATAGGCCAATGAAACTCCGTGTCTCCGTAACTGAAGAGGGCTGAGGCCACTCTGCTACTGCCTTATTTTTTTAGGTCTGTGTAGCCACTCCATCACCGGATATGACGTGTCCCAGGAACTCAACACTCTGTCTGAAGAGATGACATTTCTTCGGTTTGAATTTCAAATTGGCTGTGCGGAATCGTGAAAGCACGGTGTCCACATTTTTCAAGGTTTGCTCAAACGTGGGTCTAAAGACTATTACGTCATCGATGTAACAGAGACAGATTTCCCATTGCAGAGTAGTTAATACCTGCTCAATGAGTCGTTCAAAAGTTCCGGGAGCGTTGCACAACCCGTAGGGCATCTTGCGGAATTGGAAAAGGCCATCCCTACAAACGAATGCCGTCTTTTCCATATCAGCTTCATCCATGGCTACTTGCCAGTAACCGCTAGTTAAGTCAATGGTACAAAACCACTTGGCTCAGGACAAGGAATCCAAGGCCTGATCTATCCATGGTAATGGATAAGCGTCCTTAAGGCTAAGATCATTAAGGCGGCGGTAGTCGATGCAAAACTGCAAGGTTCCGTAATTTTTGCCTGCAGCACTATAGGGCTAGCCCATGGAGATGTTGAGTGTTCAATAATACCAGTCCACAACATGTCCTTCACTTGTTGCTGTGCTTCTGCTTCCTTGTGAATGGGATGACGTCATACCGGTTGTCGTACGGGGCGATTATTGCCTGTATCGATGGAGTGTCGTACGAGATGAGTTTCTCCGAGATCCATGTCAATGGAGGAAAAAATATCACGATATTTATGTAGTAGTTTCCGAATTTCTCGTTTTTGTGATTGCAGTAATCCAATGGTGGCACGTAGATATAAATCATGTAAATGTTCGGGTAAATCATCAGTCATTTGCGGTGATGTGTCAGCGGGTGTAAGTGATTCCAATGAGATTATGCCCACTAAATGGCCGCAGCGTACTCCTGGTTCCAGAGTGATGGGATCTGGAGTACCATTGAACACTCTAAAAGGTATTTTTTCTTTATGAGTAGTGTCCACTATTATGCGGGGACTTGTACATTGTGAGGCGATCATATAATCAGGGTCGGGTTCCAGCATGTAGATGTGTGTGTTGCTTCCTAACTGTGGTGCGGTCGCCCCTAAGATCTGTTCCTGTTCCGGCTCAACTGTGGCGGTACTCGATAATATTACCGCACACGTGTCGTACATGGACGACGCTGGTCCGAGAGGTATTCGTCGGCCGTGTATGTCGAATTCCTGTTGTCTGCAGTGTATGATGGCTTCACTGGCACTGAGGAAATAAGAGCCAAGTAGGGCATCGTTATGAATAGAAGCGATAACAACTCTCTGAATGAATTGCATTTCCTCTATTTGGATAACAAAACTAACTACACCGGCTACGGGTACATCGGCTCCCATAACCATCTGTAGATAAATATTTGTAGGCTTAAGGGGAGGCTTCTTATGAGGTGGGATGCTCTCATATAAGCGCTGGTTAAATACTGGGATAGAAGCACTGGTGTCGACGGTGGCACTAGTGGGAACGCCACTAAACAAACAGGCACATTTGTAGATTACTTTGCGATCTACCTGTGGAAGGGTTTCCAACGATGCGGTCCATGATAATGGTATTGGAACAGCATCACTCGGTATATATTCTGACTATTTCCCTATTGCTTCTTGTATGCTTTTGGATGGCTGAGTGAGGAAAGGGCCAGTTCGTCGTCGCCTCTGCTGTGAAGACTGTGGTGAAGACGGAGCTGGGGTAGCAATGGTGGTGGTGATCTTGCTGTTTCGGTGTAGGTGGTATTGGTGTAGACGGCGGTGCGTACGGGATGCCGGATAAGCTCTACCTGTGCAAGCCATTTCCTACAATGCTGCATAGGATGCTTTGGTGAAGCGCAGAAGAAACAATGATGTCTCCAGGGACGTGCGTTCCTCCATTTATGTCGGCGCTTGTGGATCCATGAGGCGGAGTGAATCATTTCTCCTGAATCGCTACTGTCTGTGGAGGCGGAAGATGATGCTGGTGGGGTAGATGTTCTGCATACCACCAGAGGGCACCGATAATCTAGTGCCTTGGTGGCGGGACGTGGTGCTTTCAGAAACGTTGTCTCAGCGGAGGTACTACAACCTACCACTGCCGTTTTACATAGGAAAGAAGGCTTGTCGTGTGCGGAAAAAGAGGGGGATGTCCTTGCTGCGGATAGGGGAGGCATCGTAGACACTGACATATGTGAAGCTGTGCATGTTGGTGTCGGTGTGTAAGCTGATTTCTGTTGATGATGGCTAGCCACTGAACATTGCTGCGTGAAAGCCGTAGTTGAGCCGGGAGATGGATACAAGCACCGAAGTGGCTCTGTGTGATTTGGTGCCCTTAGTACATTGACTGTTTCTCCGGTTGCGGTGTGCTACGGTCTGGAGCAGGCATTGTAGAGGGAGGTCGGTTAGGACGCCACTCCTTCCAATGTCCTGGCTGACCTCATCCGAAACAAGTGTTCGGTGGCGGTGCGGTGTTGGTGGTGTTTGCTGTCTTAAACTGGGTGGTGGCGAGGTTGGTGCTGAGTGTTGTAGCTAAATTAGTGAGTGCGGAGATTTGTTTGTTAATCTCTTCTATCCACTCTCTTATGTTGCCATAGTTGTTGTTATTTCGCTGGTTCCCACGCCAGGGGCCTCCATTGTACCCTCCTCTACGGGCATGGCCCCTTCCTCCAGGCGCTTGTTTTTTATTAGAATTCTGCATATCCGATGGTGGTGGTGTCTGTGTGGTTGGTTTTGATGATCTGGTGGGAGCACTAGTGGGTGGGGCGATAGCTGCACCCGCTATCTCGTTGAAAGGATGGAGTTGGCGTTGGTTATTCTTTTCCCGCTCCAGAAAGTTCTCAATGCGTACCGCAGTTGCCGTTAATTGGGCCAAACTTCCGTGGTTGCCGAGAAATAATTTTTCTTTCAGGGCGGGTTCACTGCTTAAAGCATTGATGAAAGTATCCAGATGCAAATGGTTTTACGCCCTCAATATTGGTGCTCGGATATGCGCGGGTGACTAGCCTCCTAATTTGGCTAGCTAACTCGGGAAGAGTTTCTCCCGCGCGCCGTCGAAGATTTTTAAGTTGAAGACGACTGGTTTCTCCGAGGGCTGTGTCGCCGAATACCTCCGTCAGTGCTCGTTCCAACTGTGAGTAGGTGGGCGTGTAATTCGTTCCCAGATCCGAAGGATCAAGAACTTGAAGGGCTTTTCCAGAAAGTTTTGCGGTGAGATATTCACCCAATTGTCGATCGTCCCAATGGTTAGTTCGACTTATGATCTCGAACTGTATCTTATAATTGGTCCAGTTATTCTCCCCACTAAATTCGGGAGGGAGGATGACTCGGCCAAGACTGAGGGAAGAATGAAGCAGCTGAAATCTGAGTGGTGTAGGTATCTGAGAATCTGAAGAGTATTGTGAAGCTGGCCGTTGTGCAGGTGGTGGTGGTGGCGGTGTTGGTGTCTCACGTCGATGCCAATGCCGAGGAGCAAGGACACGTGTACTCCAATTCAATGAGTCCGCCCCATTTGTAGAGCCATAGACCGGCATCGGTCTATGGATGGGAGGCGGATTGTTGTGAAGATTGCATGGTCGTTCCTCCCGAGGTGAGGACTGACGTTCCTCATATGGCGGTGGTGCTGTCGGCTAACAGTCGTAATGTGTAGCATGACTGATGTACCGGCGAAACGGTGGTGACGATTCCTCCCGATATTGCCGCGGTAATCCCCTTGAGTACATTGTTTCACTGGAAGGGGGCGGTGCGGGAGATTGTCTTTGTTGTGGATTATCACCCGGCCATACAGTTTCCGTAGATGACATGGATGAACGATAGTAGTCTGAAGGGCTGTAGATATGCCCGTACTCGGGCCTTTGTCGGAGTCATCCACGATTCGGCCCTGTTGGTGGTGGCCTGTCGCGGACGTCCGATATTGGTCTGAATTCCGCTCCCACCTGTGAGGCATCTCGAACGGTTCCATCCCTGACAGGCGAAAACAGGTTATACTGCGGTGTTGTTGATTCCCCTGAATTTCTGGCATGGTCGGTGAGCATGTGAGCGGAAAATCCATCGTATGACGCTACCTCTTGATCAAGGGAGTCGTCGCTAAATGGAGAAGGTATTGAACTGAGCTCACTATATGGTGTGGGCGTGAGTTCGCTGCGCATTATTATTGATGTTCTTCGAGCCCCACATCGGGCGCCGCTTGTAGCTCGCTGGGTAGTTTCAGGCCATTCTGGTGTATCATGTCGACTCACCGTAAGTCGACACAGTATGTAATGAAGAAAGCGTCTCTAATCGTTTCGAACCTATCCTATTGAGCTGAACAGTAAAGGTTTAGTCAGTAGCATGCCGGGCTAAACAGAGTTATAGCACGGACAGCAACCTTAATGAAAAATTGTTGGTGGCGGGAGAAAGTGCTGTATATATAAGTGTTGCTGTATAGTGTTTTCTACGTGCACTGCAGTCCTATATTTTCTATGAATAAACAAAACATATGAACGGATAGCCACTGGCCATATATATACATAATCTAACCTAAACAATCAATACGGTGTCAAGTGATCGATATATATATATAACAGTACAGGTTGACGAACCTACTATAGTGCGGTTAGCAACACATTGAGGAAAATTAGAATAATTATTAACAAATACAGAAATTATAACCAGCGGTCCTAAGACCGTTATGGTTCCTTTTACTCACCGGGACCGTTATTGCAGATACAATATAATTAACACAATCTATATAGAGAAATAATTAAACTGTGAAGCATAGTTACTTGAATACTCGGTAGTCACTCTTAAGTTAGGCTACCATGTTACTGAAATCAATACATTGATCCGTAGTCGACGTGAAATGATGCTCTCTCCGGAAGCTGGAAAGTTCCCACAAGCTGTTTTCCGCAAACAAAACTTCCGCAAGAACACTGATGGTGGGAGTGCATCGCTTAGTGCTGTAGACCTAATAGAATGTCTAACGAGCAGTCAGTAAAAGATACGATAGTACTACGTGGTGAAGAAAGTTCCTGTATACCGATGGAATGGATGGAAGGTGTAAACAACCCGTCACTAGCGTGGGCTGTCAGAGGCAAACGAGGATACAAAACAAAGCTTACAGTGCTGGGTACGTCCACCAGCTCTGAAGATACCTGGCAGAGTTTACTTGCTGCGGTCGAAAGTCGAAAGAACCGACACGATGCAAGCGCGGCAATGATTGAAATACACTTTTAGGCGTGGCCGGCAGATCGGGCGAGTCATCCATCAAAGAACATCGCGTCTCTACATCTGTAGACTCACATATTCAGGCCGTAAAGGCCTCACCGCAAATTTGTGTTCCGAATGTGGCTGTTGATATTCGTGAACAATTATCAGAAGATCCAAATTACTCCTGTAAAGGGGGAGTTACAAAATTGTTTTAGTGTGGTGGGTTGGAGAACTGCACGTTACGGGATAAAAACCTGACACATAGCGAAGAAAGACGTGTAATGTCTGTCGGGCTTATTAGTAGCTGGTACAGATCCAACCTGTTCGGCCCCTGGCCCAGGATGCTCTCGATTACTGGATCGGTTCTCCTTTTATACTCCTCGTAACGTCACAGGTGCAGGCTTCGTCCAATCATTGTTTGAGCAAGAGCCACTCAGCGCGCAGCTAATTATAGCGCAGTCGAACGTTCTAGAACATTCTAGACGCTTTGAGTTCCCGTGGTTACGACATCACGGCAATATTTTGACTATAATCATGAAGAGTTTTCCCTGGATAACTCAATTTCTCAACCGGTTTGGAAATGGTTTACAGATTTGAAAAGCCCGTTGAATTCTGGTCTTGATTAATGCCAGACTTAACGGGAACAGACAATCAATAAGGATCACAGGGTACACTAAAAGCGCCATCCTATCTGGGTCATAACTACGCACTCCATATAACCAGCGTCGTAGCGCGTGCATGCGCATCATGCGTTTTAATGAACTTTGTCGTTTTCTGACATGTATTCTCTCCCATAGGCCTATATACGCTTACGGCTCTACCCAGAGGGGCGTGTTGAGGAAACGAATCCAGGACGGGCGGCACGTACCCAGCTCAGCTGGTACGGCCAATATCCGACCGGTCGATCCGAACTACAATACCTCACGAATCCCACTCTGTGAGATACCTCTGGCGAGGACCACGATTATGAGTCGTCAACCCGGCCCCATGTACTAGACCTCCCCTCAGGTATCAGCAAATGAGTACGATTGTTTGACTGTTACCACATTAATTATTGCATGTATCATTAAAATTATTTCTCAGCTGTAAAATATAGCCATGGAACCGTCACACTGGTGACACCAACACCGTGGACGAGACAGTGAAGTTCATCTTTGGCGGCGATGGTCACACAGCCCCACTGGCATGTGAACGTTCCACCGGCTCTCGAAATTGGTTTCTGTATGATCTGGTGGCGCGCAACACAGGCTCCGCAACCCGAGATCTGTGGCTAACCAGCTATCCTGCCCCACCATGCTGCACACCTGTGGTGCCACGGAACGGGAATGTCCGGAGGCTACAAGTGGCAATGTGGGGCTCAAACACAAAGTGAACCCATGCCCACCCGTATGTTCCGGTTTCCCTTTTACTACAATCTGTACTCTCCCGACTCAAAGGTGGAGTACTATGATGGAAGGGCGGCCCGAGGACTCACCGGTGACGAGCTAAATTATTCTGAATTAGAAGACACCCCATTAGCACGACCACAAGAGTACTCACTGATCAGTGAGGAGGCTTTCCGTGATGCCTCCCAGGTGGGTGCATCTTTTATAACCCTGTCTTACATCCACGCTAGGCAGTCTACACCTGTGCCGTATCACGGACAGCAGTGGAGAGGTCCCCCCTTTTGGGCGCACTATACAACCTACACACTCATATGATTCACTGTGTCAACCTTACAGTGACCAATGTCCCATCCATCATGTGCCATTGCCCGCTTCTCCACCTACCCAAACTTCATCTCCCTGCAGCCCATCAGTACCGCAGCATGGAGATAGCAATGCGGGAACGCCATGGCCATCACATCCCAGAAGCGACACCACCACCCACCACACTAAGAGGCCTTGTATTTCCTCTGAACCTCCGCCATACCGAGAGAGAACCCCGGCCCCCGGTGCGGAGGAACAAGGATATGCAGAGCCATGTCCACCAACACCGACCTACATCTACATTCACCCCATTCACTCCACCACCCCCGCCTGGATTCGCGCCCATTGTACCTTATCATGGCACCGGCCAAGTCATCCTCCCACCCGAATTTAGCAGGGAGCGTAACCGGGCCAATTACCGGTGTCAGTTCGAAATCATAAGCCATACAACCAGGTGGATGGATCAACAGATGGGGGAGTATCTGGCCACCAAACTGTCAGGGAAAGCCCTGCAGGTACTGGCAGATAAAGGGTCAGACCTCACAGCCACATACACAGAATTGGAAAGCGTTCTTTCCAAGATATTCGGAGATATGGCGTTGGGAGAGACAAGCCATCCTCAATTGAAAAATCTAAGAAGACGTGTGGAGGAAATGCTCCCCAAGTTAGCTAGCCACATCCAATACCTCGTCACCAGAGCATACCCCAACACCAACTCACCTCCATTTAGACACTTTCATCGATGCTTTGAGCAGAGAACCAGCCCTCAAGGAAAAACTATTCCTTTTGGAGCCCATGAGCCTTCAAACTCTTGCTGCGACAGCCGTATGCATTGAGAATTTCCTCGAGCATGAGAAAAACACTCGTCGTCAACTGCAGCCCATCATTGAGCTAAATGACACAAACATCCTCACTTCTACAGACCATCCACACACAGCAACTAGCAGCGTCAGCAACAATGCAACACAATCTGCACCACCTCCCCAAGGAGATCACACACCCCAAGGAAGATGGCGTGGCCAGTCCTATCGCGGAGGACACGGCAATGCCCCAGGACACGGAATAACAACAATAGGCAGGAAACACATGACAGGTTAGAAGAGATCATGAAACAGATCTCCCCTCTCACCAATCTGGTCACCACACTCAGCACCACGGTGGCAATCCAACAAACTACACAACCACCACCAGGTGGCAAAATGCCCCACACACAACCACCCAACACATGCTACGGATGTGGTCAGATAGGCTATTGGGGGAACCGATGTCCAAACCATCCCCCTGCTCCATTGGCCACTGATCGACGGACACCACAGCCGGAGCATCCATTAAACCCGAACAGGCACTGATTAGAGAGTCACTTCAGTGCCCCATTCTCAAACCCTGCTCAACTGCGGTCCTTCAACACCGACTTCAAGTGGATTCATCAAATAAAACAAACACTACACTAAAAATGGCTTCACAAAAGCTGGGGCCTACGATGCACACTGCATCCGCACCCCTGACAATCCATCCCTCTATGGAAAATTGTGATCCCGCAATAACCATACCTACTAAACCCTCTTTCCTATGTAAAACGGCAGTAGTTGGTTGTAGCACCTCCACTGAAACAACGTTTATACAAGCACCACGACCCATCACCAAGACACTTAACACCTGGTGCCCTCTGGTGGTCTGCAACAACCACCAACTATCATCATCATCATCTCCTGCACTTAGTAGCAGTGGTAGTGACATGGACGGAAGCCAGCACACCGCATCATGGATCCGCAAAAGACAGCACCACAAACATCAGCATAAACAGTGCCAACGACGCTGTTTCTTTTGCACATCTCCTAAACATCCCATGATGCATTGTCCAAAATGGCTGGCTCAAATAGCTCCGCTCCGTCTCGTCCAATTCAAACTACTGTCTACACCAACTCACAGCACACACCATCAACTTCAGATGCAGCACCACTGCTACCACCAGCTTCGTCGCCGCCCAAGCAAGTGACGACGAGCTGGTCCCTTCCTCACTCAGCCATCAATCACACTCACGGAAGCAATTGAAAAGCAGGCCACTTTCATACAAGGCCCCACTGCAGTAAGGAAGGCTCCACAGACCATACTCTTGGAGACTCTTCTGCAAGCACACCGGAAAGTTATCTATAAGTGTGCTTGCTTGTTTGGTGGAATACCTATCAGTGCCACTATAGACACTGGAGCTTCCATCACAGTTTTCAACAAGCGTCCCTATGAGAGCATCCCACCTCATCAGAGACCACCCCTTAGGTTCAGTTCAATTCATTCAGCGAGTTGTTATCGCCTCTATCCAAAATATCCCTGTTAGGTTCTGATTCTCTTAGTGTCAGTGAAGCTGTTATTCACTGCAGACAACAGGAATTAGACATACACAGCCGTCGCATACCCCTTGGACCTGTAGCTCGCGGGGGTACATGCTGGTCCGCCATGTTGCTCCACTCCATTGCATCACATGTACAGGATGCGTGGGAGGGCTGGTTAGCTACGGTTCTCGGGGTTGCAGATGCCATATCGTGACTCTCCGAAAGGTACAAAGACCAGCTTCTGGAGCCGGTGCAATGATAATGTTCCAGTGTGGCTGTGCAACCATTGCCGCTGAGATTGAACCTCACGGTCTCATCCCAATTCTTTGTGTCACTGGTATGACGGTCCATAAACTACTTTAAAAGTCAGGACATAGTAATAATTAAAAGTAACTACACAAACAATGGTACTCATTTGCTAGTAAATGAGCAAGATTATACAGTACATAGAACCAACCGGTGTCCTTTCTCCATGGGCTCGCCAGAGGTACCTCACAGATTCGTAAATCCAGCGAGCTATTCCCGTAAGGAAGCATCCTAACGAGGCTACTTAAATAGTTATAGACCAATTATACCTCTAACATACACAAAATAATATTGTTGCGAGAGGAAAGTGCCTCGCATGGGCCTCCATCACAGGAAAATGCCTTCAACGCCGAAGCGGAGGAAAAGAGCTGGCAAAAAGGGCCACTCTTTTGTTCAAACAAAAAGTTATGTGCAGTGGGTCAATCCTAGTGAGATTATAATTAATGTGATGCACGCTTGTTTATGTGAAGACGGGTCAGGTAACTTCCGAAGAATTTATAGGTCCCTGTCTTATGCAGGTCCAAAGATACTGCATTGGTAGTTGCCGCTTTTATTTATGCGGGCCTTCTGCTAAACTCTAACCTACCATTTAGTTGTTAGATATGCTTCCAAGCTCTGGTCGCAAGTGGCAGGGATTACTATCTATCTTTTGACACAGAAGTCCAACTGATGAAGATGCCAGGCTTCCTGAAGGTCACCCTGCATAGAATCTTCCTCAGAAAGACAGCATGCAGACATGTTACAGAGCGACAGTTCCTGAATCATATGACGATCCGGTCATGTATCGCACCAAAACCACATATAACATCACTAGGACAATTTACCATTCACATAGGCAATTTAGAAAGCGCAATAGTATTTTTATGGTGGGGAGTAGGAGGCAGATATCCATCCTTAGTCACCTTCCCGTGAGGCTGTGGTGGGCTCTAAGACCGCACCCAGTCACCATTCTGAGTTGGATGGAGATCTGTGTCTCATCCATCACCTGTGTGTTACGGAACTAACATTTTACCTGTCATTAGGGTTATGTTCCAGAATGCCCAGAGATGCACTTCAGGCCGGAGTTACATAATATCATTTCTTTTCGCAGTGCTTCCTACCTTGGCGGGGTTATCTAAACTAACTGGTATCCGAAGATACAGGGGAGTGTATGCGAAATCGACACTTTAGTTTTCACCGCTTGGAAACCCCAATAGTTTCCCAGAGTCAGATCCTGCCAATGTGTCAAGTGGGAGTCCAGACAATTATTAAGAAGTCTTGCGGCTGTAGGTGCGCAGAAAGAGACAATCACTCGATATTAATAAGAGGTAATAAATAAGGTATTTGGCCAATTTATACAATCTAGCCGGTGTGTGGTGTTACATATCCACTACAGCCAGAAAAGAGGCATACACAATATGTCTCTTATGGAGAGATTGTCCCTAACCACTTTAAACCTATCCTACCGAGCTAGAATAGCCAGGTTTAGTTGGTCACATGTCAGGCTCCAGCAATGTGAGCATGATCAGTGACCTCAGTGTAAAATTGATGCTGGGGGGAAATAGTGATGTGGATATAATGTTGCTGTATGGTATAGCGTAGCGTACTGAGCCCTAGAGTTTTTATATCAACAAAACAAAATAACTCGGATGGCTACTTGCCATATACATAACTAACTAGTACAGTGCCAACATTATATCAGGTCATAGGACCTTACGGTGCTCGTTTGTTATAAGCACAGGGAAATAAAGATAATATATACATAATAAGGAAAAATTATTTACCTCTCCGGGATGTAGAAATTGTTTGAGTGTAGCTTTTATGACCATCTCGGTCACTTCTTCAGGACTTCAGTCCATGCTGTCACGTGACTCCACAAGAACTGACCAGAGTGACGTTGCCAGCGACCGTCAGTTAGTGCTGAAGAAGTGACCGAGATGCTCATGAAAGCTACACTCAAACAATTTCTACATCCCGGAGAGGTAACTAATTTTTCCTTATTATGAATCATCCTGGGATCGGGACTAACTTTTTCAGAAATATAATATATAATAATAAATAATAATAATAATAAGTACATTTATAAAGCGCTGAATCCATGACAATGCGTGCTCTAAGCGCTAGTGCGTAATAGCTATATCTACTGAGAATATGCTCGTTTGAAAAGGGTGGTTTTTAGTTGTGATTTGAAAATATCTAATGATGCTGAGTTTTTTAGACTAAGTGGTAGATTGTTCCACTCGGTGGGAGCTGCATAAGCGAAAGTTTTGTGGCCATATGTAGTAGAATTTACTTTTGGGACGTTTAGCAGCATCTGATTGACAGATCTGAGTGATCGACCGGGCGAATAGGGTTGTACTAGTTCAGTTAAGTATGCAGGGGCAGTACCGGAAACACATTGGTAAGTCAAGCATAAAATTTTGAAAGTGATTCTCTGCTCGATCGGGAGCCAATGCAGATTCTGTAAGACAGGGGTTATGTGATCATACTTTCGGCGGAGTGATATGATTCTAGCAACGGTATTTTGTACAATCTGTAGCTTATGAATAAGTTGTTTTGGTGCACCAATAAGCAAGCTGTTACAATAATCAAGTCTTGACGATATTAACGCCAGTATAAGCATGATTGTAGCCTCCTTCGTAATATACCGTCTGATGCAACCAATATTACGTAGCTGGTACGAGCACACTTTGCAGAGATGATTAACATGCTTTTCCATGGTCAGTTCATTATCAAGCATTACCCCTAGATCTTTCACCACAGGTGACAGATTTATTTGGCTTGTTCCAACAGTGATGCATGTCAAGTCTGATTTAGCGCGCCTAATCACCGGACCAACTAGCATGGCCTCCGTTTTGTCATCATTTAGCTTCAACATATTCAATGTCATCCAGGATTTAATGTCCGAACAGCAGTCATTTAGTTGATCTGTTGCCATACTTGCGGCTGATACTGATGGTATAAAACTGTTGATGAGCTGCGTGTCATCGGCGTAGAAATGGCGTTGGATGTTGTGGTTCTCGATTTTCTGTCCAAGTTGCCGTGTGTATAGCGTAAATAATACTGGACCCAAAATCGATCCTTGCGGCACACCACACGTGAGCTTGATCGGTTCGGAGAATGATCCGTTTACGCAGACTGACTGATATCTCTCGGATAGATACGATTCAAACCAGTTCCATACTGGGCCATCTAATCCAAATGTATGACGCAATTGTGATAAAAGTATCTGATGGTCAATAGTGTCGAATGCGGCACTCAAATCTAACAATAGCAGCAGGGAAACATTACCTTTGTCAACAGCACTGCGAATATCATTTACAACCCTTAGAAGGGCTGTTTCGGTGCTATGGTATTGTCGGTATGCGGACTGAAATGGCTCATATAAATCACATTTTCGTAAATGGACTGACAGTCTTTTAAGTACCCGCCTTTTCGACAAGTTTTGACATGAAAGGTAGGTTCGAAACTGGTCTATAGTTATTCAAGATATCGTGGTCCAGGCCATTCTTTTTCAGTAGTGGTTTGACAATAGCCCGTTTGAATGACGCTGGCATAGTCCCGGACATTAGACCAGAATTAACCATCATGGTAATCGACGGAAGCAGGAGGTCCGTGTATTTTAGCACAAGTTTGGTAGGGATAGGATCCAATGTACAGAAGGTTGGCTTGAGCTCGTTTAAAAGGGTCAATACATCATTTTCTGAAAACTGAAGAAAGTAATCGAGGCCTTTGCCATTGAAGACAGGATGGTCATCGTGAGGAACAGTAGTATTTTGTATATACAGTATGAAACAGAAAATATAAAAATGTGGTCTCACGACCGGGAAAGTACCTATTAGTCATCAGTACCTATTACAGAATTAATGAATAACACAATAGTATAGTTACTTGAGTACCTATTGGTCATCGGTGCAGTAAAAGTTCATAAATCACTGTAGTAGATGTGCTACAGATGAGTAGCGCGAGGTGGCACGATTCCGAAGTTGCTGGGATGATTTACACAAGCAGACTGTTGATGCGGCTCACTCTCAAGACGGTGAAGAAGAACAGCTGTAGAGAGATAATCAGAATAACTAATACATGAATTTACACAGTAAATTGAAAGTGTCCGTCCGGCGATGGTAGTTTGAAGGTTGCCCATAACGAAGAGGGCTACAGTGGTAATTAGATGTTGCATGTACATAACTGGGTACACTGTGCAGGACACATCGCATAGCTCTTGCGGTGTACCAGGCAGAGTGCCATCAGACTGTGGCCTAAAAGTTAATTAAAACACACGACATGCTGCGTGAAAGTTTGAAAATTCTTTTCAGCGTGGTTCGGGAGATTCGGCGAGTTATCCACCAAGAATCACCGTGGCTCTACATCCTGTAGAATTTAATTGGGCCTCCAAGGCCCATCCGCAGGGAAGCGCCTCTGAATTGTTCTGGATAGGGAGGCCTTCTTATTTATTTAGTTGTCCTGGGATGGCCGTCCGAGGGCTTACAAAAACTTATTGTTGCAGAAATAAGGTTGCCCACCAGCGCAGGAGATCTGAATTCCAATAGACACTGATGTGGTGTGGGATACCACAGTCAGTAAGCAGCTAGCCCACGTCTAGCACTGCGCTGGTCCAGCAACCTTGCTGTCGGCTGTTCCTCGCCGAAGTGCTCTCGATTCTTGATTTTTGGCTCCTTTTATGCAACTCGTGACGTCAGAGGCAGGACACCCCAGACAATCAGCAGGCGAGCAGTAGCTTATCAGTGTGCAGCTAGAAAGCGTGACGTGACGATCACGCGATCAGCTCATTCCCTATTGACTTAATACATACACGCGATTACGACGTTCAAGCAATATTTTGAAAATAATTTCAGTGAGCCATTTAACGATAACTCTGCCATTTCTGGTCCGATTAAAATTTTTTTTTTAAACAGTTGCTCCTGATCAGTAAACAAAAACGACGAGAATGGAGTGATTTGAAGACATCACAAGTACCAACTCGGTACACTATAAGTATACACTCTCTTCCAATACTGACACGTGTTGCCAGGGAAGCTCTGACGCGCGCACATGTGTGCTACACATTCTTATAGACTTAGCCATTTTACAAAAACCTCTCTCATATGGCTTTATACACGCATGCTATCCTACCCAGTGGGGGGGGGGGCATGCTTGGAACATACCCGGAGTGGTCGTCCTGTACACAGCTTAGCTGGGATGGTCCGTACCCGTCCGGCCAATACGCGCTACACCCCGGAGTCAACACTGTGCGATACATGTGCAGTGATTTTAGCATCAACCGCAGCAGTTGAGCTGGGACAAGAGGAAATCCTATGGGCCACCACACCACAGTTAGGAAATGACACACACATAGCCATGCTGGAACCCGACCCTGAATATATGATCACCTCCCAATGCGCAAGTCCACGGATGATAGTGGATGCCACCAACAAAAACCATAAACCCTACTGGGTATTCAACGGAACAGCCGATCCTATAATCCGTGGGCGTGATTTCCATGGAAACAGCTCATGACACACATATAGCAACAGCAGCTTCTGATGACAACATACCGGAACACCTGCATGACCTATATTTGCATGCCACAGTTGGACTGATGCAATCTCACAAACGTGATGTACAATGGATCCTGTTTAAATACCAGGAGAGTTTTTCCACAGGGGATATGGTCCTGGGAGAAACTCATCTCGTGCGTTATTCCATCGACACTGGGAACAACCGACCTGTACGGCAGCCGGTACATCGTCTTCCCATACATAAAGAGACAGAGGCACATCAACAAGTGAATAACATGTTGCGGACGGGCATCATAGAGCCCTCAGCACCCCCTGGGCCAGTTCCATTGTACTTGCAGGCAAGAAGGATGGATCTTTGCGGTTCTGTATTTACTACTGCCGCCTTAATGATCTAAGCATCAAAGACACATATCCACTTCCGCGTATAGATCAGGCATTAGATTCGTTGTCTGGAGTCAGATGGTTCTGCACCCTTGACCTGGCAAGCAGTTACTGGCAGGTAGCCATGGATGAGGCTGACTGGGAGAAGACTTCGTCTGTAGAGACGGTCTTTTCCAATTCTACAAGATGCCCTATGGCTTGTGCAATTCTCCAGGAACATTCGAGCACCTCATTGAGCAGGTTTTAACCACCCTGCAATGGGAAATCTGTCTCAGTCTTAATGCGGTTCTGTACTGTCAACCTAAATCTCAAACCCAAGAAGTGCCATTTCTTCCATCAGAGTGTCAAGTTTCTTGGACATGTGATATCCGCAGATGGAGTGGCCACTCAACCTTCCAAAACACACGAAGTTAAACCCTGGTTTAACAATTCTTTTTGCATCTGTTGCATCAGATGTTAGGAGCGTTTGGTTGCTGAGCGTTGCTGTCAGTAAATTTCAGGTTTTTCTTATTCACTGGATCTTTTGTGGTCTGTACCGATTTTTTAATTTGATCTAGGACTTCTCTGCATAGCTGGGCTAGCAGGCGATTCCAATAAGACAGATGTCAACTGCAATGACATTTAGTGTTGCTGATGAAATTATATGTAACAGCTCTTCTAGGTCTGTGATAACATCATTATCGAGGAAGCCCTTGCTAGCTTAAAGGCAGCTAAGGGAGCGGGACCAGACAATATACATCCTAGAGTACTGAGAGAAGCCTCAAAAGAAATTGTTGACCTTATATCCAAGATTATGATAAAATCGATTAGATCTGGAAAAGTGCCTATGGATTGGAGACTAGCCGACATTACGCCAATCTCTAAAAAGGGGGATAGGACCAGCCAAGTAACTACAGGCCTCATGTATAGGGAAAATCGTAGAAACATTACTCAGAAATCAAATCGTTGCCCACTTAGAGAACTACTTAATAAACCAATCACAACATGGGTTTAGGAGAGGCCTATATACACTAACAACCCTACTCTGCTTTTTTGATAAAGTTACTATACAATTAGACAATGGACATCCAGTTGACATAATATACTTAGACTCCACAAAGGCATTTGACCAAGTCCTGCATCAGAGGGATAGATGGGGAGATACGCCAATGGATTACAAATTGGTTATCAGATGGAAACTGTGTCACAATAAATGGACACAAATCTAATTGACACGGCTTGGTCCTTGGGCCAATTTTATTTCTGATCTATATAAACGACATAGACGAAGACATTACAAGCGAAATTGGTAAATTTGCTGATGATACTAAATAAGGCAAAGATATTTTGAGCAAAGAAAGTACACTTAAACTCCAAGCAGATATCCACAGAATTTTTACGTGGTCTCAAGAATGGCAGATGCTCTTTATCTTAAATAAATGTAATGTCTTACATTTAGGACACAATAACGTGTGCTATAGCTATTAAATGGGAAGCAACACACTAGCAAAAAAGCATTGAAGAAAAAGATTTTGGAACAACGATTCAGAAAACAATGAAAGTGTCAAGACAATGTGAAGTAGCATCAAGAAAAGCAAGTCAAGCCCAAGGCCTGATATATCGTACAGTAAAATATAAATCCCCACCTGTTATTCTCCAGCTTTACAAATCCCTCATAAGACCTTTCTTAGACTACTGTATCCGCTTCTGGTGCCCACATCTACAAAAGACATAGACTTACTGGAGAGGGTACGACACAGGATGACACGCATAATCCCAGGCTTAGCAAGTATACCGTATGAAACACATCTCAAGAAACTAAATCTTACAACATTGAAAACCAGGAGAAACCGAGCTGACATGACAGAAGTCTGCAAAAAAAATTCTAACCAGGACCATATTAACACAAATGAATTCTTCACAATAGCATCTACACACACCAGGGGACATGCACTTAAACTTTACAAACAACCATTTCGACTTGATCTACACAAATATTTCTTCACAAATAGAGTTGTTCATGTATGGAATTCTCTACCAACTGAAGCAATTACCTCCCCAACTTTAAACACCTTCAAAAACAACCTAGACTCATTCTTCAAGTCACAGGGTTTTATATAGACCTAAGGTCGTCTAACTCCCAAAAATTGCAGTCATTTCTTCTACACCGAAGTATTTGACTGCAATCACTGGTAAATCAGTGGTAAATCAACTACTGACAAGACAAACATATATCAGTAAGCAGCGAACTGTCCAGCTTATGATACATGTCAGCGTCCTCTCTACAGCTCACAGAAACAATGAAGGCTAGAATGAAGGCAAACGTTCTCTGTGGCGCTCTGACATTGCAGACCAAACGCTCACTTCGACAAAAAGGGGTTCTGTTTCCCCAATCTGTAAATCATGCAATAAGGTGGCAAAGATAAGGCTCCACTTTGTTGTGTCCTGCAACGGTCATGCGGCTACCAGACAACCATGCTTAAAACATCTATTCCTCATCACAGCTGAAGAAATGAGACTATTGACCATTCAACACAATAGTGAGACCCTACCGCAGCTGATTCTGGACTGCAGACATCAAAACATTCCTGTAAACCTACTTAAGAACCATATAGACTATACAGATCGAGATCTCCCAGGACCTCATCTATTATATGAACCGCGGCAGACTGCGGCTGCTAAAATTAGGCTCCGAATAACTACATAACATAATTTACGGCAACATTAAAATTTGTCTGACTTCAGCTAACAGACTATCATGGACACTACCTTTTTCTCAGTACATGGGCTATTAAAACCAACTTATCCTGAAAAAAATATGAGGATGTGGTTGGGCAGCCGCCGTCTCGTGCCTTGCCCCCTCCCTCCACCCACCTTGCCTGCAGAGATCAGGTCTGGTGTTGTGTGGAGGGACCGGGTAGTCGGTCATTGCGAATGCATTTCTCATCTTTGGTTCCCTTCGTCCACTGAGTCAGGACGCCACTCAGATGTGGCCAGATCGCTGAAGCAAGGTCATCCACGTCCAGGGGCCTTCCCAGGTGGCTCTCGGTTGCTGCTCATCTGGGAGCTTACTACACCATCCCATGGATGCGTTCTCAGGGCTCCCCCAGAATGGTTTGCTGACCGGAGCAGCCAGCCATCTCCATGGAGATGCACAGGTCCGGTCGGGCAATCCCAACATGGCGGAGTATCTGTACCAGGCAGGAATTCGGTGTTAGAGGCAGCCATCGCGACGGGAGGTGCTCGTTTCTGGGTCGGTGGTGCATGCATAGTAGTAGTCTTCTACTCAGTTGCAGCTGAGGAGACCTGAGTCAATGGTAACCTTCGTACCAGCAGAAGTAGTCTATCCGGTGGTGGCAGTGGTTCTTGAGGCTGTGGTAGCGGAGGCAGTGATAGCTGTAGAGGTGGTGGCAGTGGAGGCGGTGGCGGCTGTAGAGGCAGCGGTGTTGGATGTGGCAGTGGCTGTAGAGACGGCGGTAGTTGTGATCATTAGGGCGATGGTGGTGGCTCTGTAATACGGATGCTCTTCGTATGCACAGGGTCGAGTTCAGCCCGGAGAAAGTTATTCCGGCTATGCTCCTCTACTACGGACACATTGGTAATGACTGATTGCAATGACATAAGCAAACCTGTTGATAACTGTATTGAGAACAGTCTACGATATTGTCCATGTAAAGAAACACGCTGGCCAACTGAAGCACTAATACCATCCAAAAAAGGCTCCAAACAGAAACCAAGTCTCTCTGGTCCATTGGGGGAAGTCCACAACCTAGCACCTCTGTTTAGATGATCTGCGCTTGCAGCAGCTATAGACCAAACCATAACCACGTATGCCCGAGATGTGACCAGCATGTCAAAGATCACGAAAAAGGGGTGGAATGTTTTATGTAAATACTAATTTCACAAACAATGCCAAAATATATCTGATGCACTTTACAATGTACTTAATAGCGAGGAAAGTGAACCATTATTTCGTTTTGCAACCGTGGTGCAAAAAGGCCAAGTCAACAACTACTTGTTCTTAATGAGAGACAGGAAAAATGGAGGACAATTTGAGCATGCTGAACACGAAACACACCTCTCTGCCAGATGAGGTTGAAATGGTCAACGAGTGGCAAAATTATAGAAAACGTCTTCCAGTTCATCCAATACCCTCCCTACACAAGAAGCAATATATCAGGAAATCGAGAACAGAAACAGTTATGCAGAAAATATTGTTCTTAAATATCCCTGAAAATCAGAAAGATACTAGCCCAGCCAGAAGACAGACAGACACTGACGCAGTAATGAATCTATGTACAAATACGATACAAAAGAACTGAATGATGCTCGTAGGATTGGAAACTGTAATACAGACAATGCGAAAGGTAGGCCAATCCATGTCCAGATTCACCCCAAATAGGAACGTTCAAGCCTCCTAAAAATGGCAAACTGCTCCAGCAGATGGGGGTGACAAACAACAAACAAGCATTTATTGCAGCGGACATGACCCTCCAACAGACATTTGAGCAGCAACAGCTCAGACACATTAGAGACAGACACAACAAAATTTTGCAAGAGGAGGGGGGGGGGAAGACCTTGTCTGGATCATCAAGACGCATTGTCTGGTCAGAACTAAAAACCCAACTGGACAAGCAGAAACAGTATTGGGAAACTGTAAATATGTAAATGGCCGCAGTCGTGCCAAAATAAATGGCTACAGTTGTATATAGAGTTAGGTGATATCTGCCATACCAGGTTATCTGAACTTAATACATGGAGTGGGTAAACGTCTAGGTGGCCACTGCTTTACCAATTCGTATAGAATCACATGTGTGGAGAGGGAAATACACATAACTACACCATACAACATACAAGTGGGCCACTGCCCTACAGTCCAGTTACAACCATATGTGAGCATCCAGGAGAAATTCTCCAGCTAAAGATGATTCATAAACTCTATAGGAACCTATTTATCAGTGCATGTTCCCGCCTGATTCTTTAAATGGTGGGCTACCCTACTAGAAATGCTTTAAGGCACGGTGTGCTGCCTTACCATCTATGCAAATGTTGTAAAAATTTAGATATCTACATATTAGCAACACTGTAAACAAATGTAAAGCACAAGTAATCTGAGAGAACATTTTTTTAAACAAGCAAAAAATACAAGAACCTAAAATGGATCCATCTTGTCAATAAGAACTGTTACACACTCTAGTACAATTTCATTCGCAACACATGATAACAAATTGAGATGCTTGATTAGTCAAGATCGGCAAAAGGCCTAACAGGCCTCTAAACGTCGCACCTGATGATGCTGGTAATGATAGCTTTCATTTAAACTCGCTGTGGATTCGAAGACCAATTTGACCAAGTTGTTGATTACTAAGGCACCAACAACTTCGACGAATAATTGTTGTCAATACTATCTAAGCAGACTGACTATAAGCCTAGACACGATTTACCTGCATGAACGAAATATTTAACAAAGCTGGCCTGTGTACATTTCTGTTCTATTAATGAATTTCAAACAGATACACACTGTCAATGAAACTTACACACTGTTTACTAATCATTCATTCTTGGCGAGAACGCATATAAAGGCCGTTGCTCACTTTATCTACACAGTAAGATATTGACACCCAGTTGATTGTGTATGCGTGGCTAACAATTCAACAATGTTGTTGGTGCCTTAGGAATCAAAAACTTACTGTCAATTTTAGATTTCTGCTTCCTCACCATGACAATAAATGGTCAAAACAGAGAAAGAGCAACGTTTAATTAAGGAATTACCGGACATTCCCAGAGAGAAGACAACTTAAAACGTAACTCACCATTGAACTCGCTGGCTCCTGCTAAATGCTATGGAGGCTGGCGTGACTGCAAGAATGACTGCCGATTGGCTGTTGTCTGCTAAGGAAAGCTTCCCATTCGTTGAAAAGATAATGAGATGCAGAGCAGAGAGTATAAAAGCGGTTCTCTCTGCATTTAGAAAGCAGCCATGTAGAGGTTGTATTCAGGGTGCCTCGACAACTACCCCGGTCAATGGTCGGTCCCTCCGCTCCCAAGTTCAGAAATGGCAGGGAAAATGCACTACAGAACCGTTTGGGAATTTGACCGCTTGGAGCAGGTCAACATCTACACAAGCAGTGGGACAGCCTAATTTTTATAAAGGCCACAAAAAAAAAGCGGCCTAAATTAACTTAAGGACAAATAACTACTGCTAAATTCTCCTGCCTCCAGAAATATCCGCTGTGACTTTTGCCACTCAGAAGACTCGGCTGATTTGAGAAACCTCATCTTGACTCTGAAGTGAAGTAAATTTGACTGCATACCAACAAGACTATCCATGCCAGAACTTTGCCTGGAATCGTCACTGCCGCCATTCGTCTATTACTAGGAAAATTTAGGAAAGGAACCCCCCCCCCCCCCCCCCCCCCCGATCGGTGCTCGCCTTCGACTGAGCACGGTCTCCACTCATCCGCAGAGAGAACGTTCTCCTGCAACAATGGAACTTTTTAATCTGTGACTGCTGATCTTGACGCCTGCCGGTCCGCATTCTGCTGCCTTATTTAGATGAACTATTCTCTTCTTCTGCGTCACCTCCTTGTGACCACACTTCATGTGAGGAACCGCTGAACTTTCCTCCGCCTTTAGAAGTATTGCCCGCTCGGCATGTGATCGTTGGCCACCGAGTAAGTCATCGCGCGATGTACCTCAGGAATATAGCTACCGAGGTTGGTTGAAAGCCAACAACGCCCGCAATAGCAAAACCTAGACCCTGCATTCGACGGGACTGTGGACAGTGATTACTGAACTTTCAGCTGAGAAACCTGAGAGATGCTTGGGGGGGGCAGGGGCGGGGTGGCGCTTGTCGAGGTGAGCCCGGGCCTCTGCTGGACTGGCGCTTCCTCCCAGGGCCAGAGAGATCCGGAAGGACGAGACGAGAGCTCATGTGATGACCGGCCACCCAGTCCTCGAGCGCGGGGATGAGTGTGGAACGGCGGCTGCCACATTGCATACAAATGGCTTTAAAACATTGTAATTTGTATAGTTTGACAAGTGTATGTTTTAACATTTATGCTGTGTAGAAATTTTTTTTTTAATTCTTGGCCGGGCTAAAAAGGGTGAACAAAATTTCACCACGAAGGTTTACAGGAAACGAAGCTATTTTTTATTTCGGCTTTACCTACTAATAATTCTGATAATAATTTGACTGAATGTTGTTGCTGTCACTGATAACAATAATTTTCATGCAAATTATTGTCAAAAAGCTTTCTCGTATTTTCTCCCGGAAGTTGACACATTTGTACTGAAGTGTTGAAATGCAGCCTGTCGAATGTACTGCTGTGAATATGTCCTACGGGTATGCTTATGCTTTCAGAGCCAGGCTATAAATGACTATTTGCACATGCGGGCTGGGTCTTTTTGTTTGAGAAATCCTGACCTGTAGGGGCCTACATACAATAGACTCAACGAATATGATGTCAAATAGCTACAACGATTATGGAGTCGGGACATTGCATGCTGGGTAGCATTATACACTGGGTAGCGTTTCATGCTGGATAAATCGAACAGAGATCAACATGCATTTCATATCTCATGCAAATGTTCTTTATTTACTGGGACACTAGAACTTTAATGCCACCCTGGGGATTACCAGTGGGGGGGGGGGGCATAAGAATAAGCAAATTACTCTAGCGACTGGTATATATAACTCCTTCACACCTCGTTGCCTCGCTCTACACAGGATTATAAATGGTACCAGTGTAAAAGCTGGAGAAGTCAGAGGAGGCGGTGGATCAGGCGGTAACGAACAGGGGCGACTGAATCAAAACTCTGATAGAGCTATCAGCGCCGTATCAACGGCATAACCATGAAGTATGAAGAGTATATGAAGAAAAGTGAAATAATTACCGAATACCAACATGGGTTCCTACGGGGGAGATCAACGGTAACTCAAATGCTAGAAGTAATAGACGAATGGACAAATGCTTTGGATAATAAGAAATCGATTGATGTAATTTATCTTGATTTTAAGAAGGCTTTTGACTCTGTACCACACGAGCGATTGTTTATCAAGTTAAACGCATATGGTATTTCGGGGAAACTCCTAGAATGGATTAAGTCATTTCTAATAGGAAGAAAGCAGAGTCGTGGTTAATGGGGCAGCCTCAGATTGGGCCAGGGTCATAAGCGGTGTCCCACAGGGCAGTGTACTTGGCCCACTACTGTTTGTAATATACGTAAATGACATGCCAAGAAACATAAAATCCAGACTCTATCTTTTCGCAGACGATACTAAACTGTTCAACTCAATAACTGATGTGAGTGATTGTGAAATCCTGCAAAATGATCTAGAGGCCATTCAAAACTGGGCCCAAAATTGGCAATTAATGTTCAACACAAACAAAAGCTCAGTTATGCACATTGGCCACAAGCCGAGTGCCAGTAATTGTAAGTACAAACTCCTTGATAATGATATAACAGTAGCCCTAAAGGAGGAGAGCGAGATCAATGATCTGGGTATAATAATCGATTCAAACTTAACATTTGAAACCCATATAAATAACATCACATCAAAAGCCAACAGAATGACAGGGCTTATATGGAGAACGTTTCATTCCATTACTACAGACATATTTAAGATGCTGTACCAAAGTTTAATACGCCCTCATCTGGAGTATGCTGGTCCCGTTTGGTCCCCACACACATGGAAATTTGCCGAACAATTAGAAAGTCCAGAAACGAGCGACTAAAATGGTACCAGCTTTGCGGAACATGTCCTATGAAAATCGTCTTCGGAATCTCAACTTACCAACCTATAGAAGAATACGAGATCTCATAAATGTTTTTAAGTATCTTAATAATATCTACTCAGTAGATCCCAGTAAACTATTCACATTAAATCAAGATGACAGAACACGTGGCCACAAATTCAAACTTAGAAAAACTAGAGCGAATACTAACAATAGACTGAATTTTTTCTCCAACAGAATCATAGACTGGTGGAATGCATTACCGGAAACAGTCGTTGACGCACCTACCAAACACATTCAAAGCTAGACTAGACAAAATCTATGTAACGCACCCAGTGTACTACAACTATAGAGCATTAGATAAGCCAAATCACCCGAAAGTCACCATACATTAATAATTAATAATTATAGTTTATACACCAGCTGATAATAGGACGTAAAAGTATACTTGTTATGTTAAGTTGACCGAATCAAAAATCTTGATAGGCCGCCGATAACAATTGGCGATAGTGAGCTGATACGCGCACCGAATCAAAACACTGATAGGTTATCAGAGTAGTGGCTGACAGGGGTTGATAGGAAATTTCGCTAACTCTGGAGTAGACCACCGTTAAGTGCATGATAGTGCATTGCTTCCATATATAAGTCTCAGCATATATTATCGTTTCTTGTTTACACATACCATTATTTTAAGGTACTTACGTTTATTTGATAGTATTATCTTTCAGTTTTCGTCTCTTAATATTTTTTTATTTCAAAACTTTCTGTCTAAATTTCCGTTTTCAAATTTGATTTCACAGACTGCCCTCCACCCCCTTCCCACCGCCGAGAGAAATAAAGTAATTACCCCTCCCAGCCTCCTTTACACTGCATACAACACCTACACCCGCCATCAACAGCGCATTAGGTAGCAACAGGCAACGCATACACCCCTAGCAACATCTTAATGACGTGATTTTTCCAGTTTTGACTCATTTACGCAAACCTTTCGGGGAAGCAACGCAACCCTTCGGGGAAGCACCTCAAAGAATGTCATGGCTCGAATACATCTAGGTGTGAATGGCCAATAAGACTAAACCCACAACCCTCCCATTTTTTTCACATTGAAAGAAGTTTTCAGATCGTTGGGGCATCTCAATATATGATAACACACGTAGACAAGAATTGGAACTTATAATAACTAATATTTCTGTTAATTTATGATATTATTATGTTAATGGCAAACTATTATGATGATGATGGTCATGAGGTAATGGAGGGAGCCAATCTGTTACTCAAGTTTATGTCGTCATACTCAGTTCATGTCGTCATATTTAGTTTATGTCATCATACTCAGTTTATGTCGCAAATAATGGTGGCAACATGATATAAACAATATTATGCACTTATTATGACGATGACAGAAGTATGATCTAATTCATAATATATGAATATATAGGCCGATAATAACTATATATTGCAAATGATGATGTATATATGATGATGTAATATAGTCATAACCCTTTATGCTGCATATATATATATATATATATATATATATATATATATATATATATATATATATATATATATATATATATATATATATATATATATATATATAATCTCCCATATGTCATTGAATGACCTGTTAATGATAATAAATACACAGTAAATTTTGAAACAGCTAAAGTATTATAGGTGAAGCAACACGACCTATCACAGATTGCAGACCATGCATCGCCCTCTCATTTTTTCACGCGGAAGGAAGTTTTTCAGATTTTTCGGATTTCCTGGATCACGCTCAAAGTTCAGAAATCTTAGTATATTAGTTGAACCCGTGGAAATACATGGCAACGTGCGCTGGGTTCTTATTACGTTAAATATTTTGAAAACAATTTGACTGGAAGGAAGTTTTGTCAATGTTATTCTATTTCAGGACACCCAGTGTTTTCAGTAACGTAAATAATGTATGTTTCGTTACCCGTGGATCTCACCCTCAAGCGGTCAATCACAGGTGTCTATGCATGTGCACTGGGAATGACAAGAAAGAGCTCCATGCTAAGAAATTCATAGTGAAATGGGTTAATAAATCACAGAGAATTAAATTTCTAATTTCTAGCAACAGAAATGTGAAATTTTTATGATTTAACAAATAATTTGTTTGAATTTTTTGAAATTAATTTGACTGGGTGTTGTGGCTGCTATTTACAACAGCTGCAAGTTCTAATCAATTTTGAAAGAAATGCAAAATGTCAAAAGTTGTGCGTTTGAAAAAAATCAAATGCATTTGAAAACTCAAATGCAAATGCAACCCTTTTCATACAAATGCAAATACATGAGATTCAAATGCAAGTGCAAATGCCAATGCGTCAGAAATCTCATAATTGCAGCACTTGTACCCAAGCCTGATCTATATGTCAATGGACATTTCAAGAACTACGTGGATACATTACATCCATTTTCGGGGATGGTCTTCTCTTGGCTTGAGAATGGATTTTCTCTAAACACCGTTACAGCTTTCGCCATTGATATCATTTTGCTGTTATGTCTTGGTAATTTGTACCCAAGCTGATTAATCGAGTAATCACAATTATACTTAAATAATCGATCGCGATTACTCAGCTATTTCAGCTGCTAATCATCATATTCGAATAATCGTGAAAAACATCTACTGTATGAAATAGGTCAATTCCAACCTCTTATTTACTTTTTTAATAACATCGGTCACGATAATTGTCATTTTGCTCTGTGAATGTATGTCCAATTGAAGGCCAAGGGAAGACTGTTTTTGAGGATGTATCACTGGAATGACTTGCTCGAGAATCGAGCCAGGCATTCCAGTGATACTATTCCAAAAATAGCCTTCTATTGGTCTCCCAATGCCCTTCACTAGGCTGAAAATGGTAAACAATCTAATTTTCTTGCTCATCTGGGGCCATGAAGGGGGTTATTCCTGGTAATCCACCACTGTAATGGCTGGCTCGATTAGTCGATTGAGCTGTTGATTTTCAGAGGTGACCTCCACTGGACTGCTAATGGACACTTTAAAGGTCTTGTGAGGACTTGAGATCGATAACGAATTTCAATTAATTGTATGATAAGTTAGACAGCCCTATAACGAGATTAAATGACGCCTCAGTCTAAAACATGTCGCCGCTCGCTATGACGTCACACCGGGAATGGTGTCGTGAGCTGGGCCAGTATTTCTCTGTCTTTAGTACAAAGGTAACGTATTTTAAAACGTGCATTTAACAGGATAGACCTCCCATACCATAACATAATTTATGTCAGGTTGAAGCTAATTCTTCAAGGAATCAAAAAATTATGATTCTTGAAAATCTATTAGGATAATAAATGGTTTTATGGGTCGCTGTATTCGCATATTAATAGGCTAGGCCACAACCAGTAAACATTGGACAATAAATAATGAACAAAATCGCCAATATTTCAATGTATAGGACAAATAATCTTTAGGGACTAACAGTAGTAGGCCTAATTGCGGATCCAATAATGCCATCCTTGAAAACATCCAGATTGGTAAATATCGGAGATGAATGGGTGTGAGTGTGATGAGGTGGGTGGAAGAGGTTGAGGATGGCTGTGTGTGGTAGGCCTGCATAAATTTGCACACATGCCGTTTTGCTGCTCTCCGATTTAAATATGCCCATATTGGCGTGAATAATGTAAGTAATGAAACATTATTCCTTGGTATTTTGTTTCCATGCGTAAATGTAATCTATAATTTTGCTATAATAGTGCCATTATTCATATTTGAAAGAAGATGTAGGCTACAGAGTACAGTTACAATCGTTTCTGAAAATGATGCATGTAAAATTGTGTCTTTTAGTGAGTTCCAGGAGTGAGTCTTTCCGTGATTTGACCGTAATTGTTTACCTATATACTATATGTTTTAACAAGGTGTGTGCATGAGACAGAAACGTGGATTCAACAAAGTGGTGCGTGGGCCGAGTAGGGTGTGGGGAGGGGGGCGGGCGTGTTCATGCCTGTGACAACCACGACCACTACGGCCACATCAATCATTTCCAAAACAACTTCTTCCGCATGATGGAAGTAGCCTACATAAATATTTCAATGTTGTGAAAAAGCAAAACTTTAATGAATAAATATATTTTAAATAAGTAGGTGAACCAGATGTTTAGAGATCGCGCGCATATCGTCTTTACATACAGTGCAGTTCATAAATAAGTTTACATGCCTCCAAAACAAAAACAGAAACATGTTAGTTAGTACCATATAAACACGATGTGAGAAACGTTCTGTTGAATATTTTGAACCTAAAATCTAAACAAACAGTGTGGTCTCGATACTATTTTACGTAGACTATAAACAAATAGATTAGTTTTATTAATAGATTTATATTTAATTGTCATTTTAGTTAATTTTAAGTACCTAATTGCTATATTGCAACCGTAAAACTATTCATAGGCCTATACAATGGTAAATTGTGATCGTACACACCACAGTGTGCTGCTACTAACATATTGAAAAAGTTATGCGTTTGTGTACATGATCCTACACGCGAGTCTAGAGCCTGCGTAAAATCGTTAAAGTCAATCTAGAAAGATATAAGCTATATATATGCATTCGTATAATTGTATTCCAAAAAGTGTGTGGTGATGTTTCAATAGATATAGCCTATCCCTGAATCTCGCACCGACCATATATACTACTCATGATCTACGCCCACATCTGTCCATGTAGCCTACAAGATAAGATAAGATTTATTTTACCAAACACCATCAATGACAGGCAGTGTACATATAAAGCAACATAAAAAAAATAATATATGCATAATATTAGTAACTATAGATTATTATGATATCAAAAGAGGTACCCCTATATCTATGACTAGATGACAATTTATATACATGACTAGATAACAATAAACACAGGCCTTGAATCCCTTCAACAGAGCCGACACAATCTCAGAAATACACATACAACCACACAAATACACACTGGGTATATCTATACAGTAGCATACACCTCCACTACATCGAATCTGCCAAAAAAATCAAAGGCCCGTGCAATAAGAAAAAAACCTGGTCACCATTGGGTGGATTTCACAAAACCTCACAGCCCAGAATCGCTCACACAAGCAAATCTCCATGGCAATATCAATCCGATATAGAAATCCGCTCAACTGCGAGATCACTGTCAGGCATAGAAAGTCCCATAAAATCCACTCCTGGAATTCTATGGTGGTATTGTGGAACGCTTAGAGTGAAAGCCAAATAAATTGTTGCATATCATGATGCATATGGTGGGGACATTATTTTTAAGGAGGAATAAGAACTTGGCAGCATCATCTATGAATTGAAATTGGTCATAAACAACTTGAACCTTGTAAAATAATGTTGTTCTTTCTTGACTATATTTTGAGCAGGTCATTACTAGCTGCCTGTCATACAAAACATCAGCTTTACTTAACATTTATCAAGTGTCAAGCTAAATACAATGAAATTCAGTTTAAAAAATATAGAAATAAACTAGGCCAAATAATAAAAACAGCTAAGAAAACATATTATTACAAGAAATTCAAACAGTCTAAAAATAACATAAAAGAAACATGGAAAACCATTAAACCACTTTTAAACAAGACCAATACGGCACAACAGACACACTTTCTTCACAAGAATAAGGTCATTACAGATAAATACGAAATTGCCAATGGATTCAATGATTATTTCATAAATATAGGACCAGAACTTTCGAACAAAATCCAATCAACATCCAAGAACAAATTTTCTGATTACCTTGCAGGAAGCTATCAATCATCATCCTTCGTCAACTCTACTAACACTGAAGAGATCTTTAACATTCTAAACACACTCAACCCAGCCAAAAGTGCCGAAATCGATGGTTTTAAGTGGCACATTTATAAAAACCTGTGTTATGGATATCCTTATCCCACTCAGTCACATTCGCAACTTATCCCTAGCACAAGGCATTTTCACATCAAAACTAAAAATAGCATGTGTTACACCAATTTATAAAGCCAAGGATACTACTAATTTCTCAAACTACAGGCCAGTCTCCATACCTCCACTTTTCTCCAAATTACTAGAGCACCTAATGTACAATCGACTGACAAATTACCTGGACAAAAAGTAAATTTTATACAAATCACAATATAGATTTCGTGAGAAACATTCAACAATGCATGCAATAGCTGAAATGACCGAAAAAATTATTGAATCACTGGAAAAAAACAAAGTATAATAGGCATCTTCTTGGACCTTTCAAAAGCTTTGGACACTATCAACCACCAGATCTTACTAGAAAAGCTTGCCTATTATGGTATAAGAGGCAGTGCACTCACCTGGTTTCAGAACTACTTAAGTAAAAGAACACAATGTGTACAATATAATGATATGCTCTGAAAACAGGCAATTAACTTGTAGTGTTCCTCAGGGATCTATTCTTTGCCCATTGCTGTTCCTTCTTTACATGAATGATCTACCTAACATATGCAAGCACATGTCATTAATACTGTTCACTGATGACACAAATGCTTTTTGCTGCGATGACAATGTAGACACCTTATACAAAAAAACATATAAGGAAATGGAAGAAATTACTTACTGGTTTTCAATAAACAAATTATCATTGAATGTTGACAAAACTAATTATATGTTATTTACAAATCTCAAACTAAAAAAAGATGAAACTCCAAAAATCTACATAAACAAAAAAGAAATTGAGGAGGCCCTATTTGCCAAATCTTTGGACAAACATTTGACCTGGGCCAAACGAGACGGTAACCGCAAAGGTGGCAAGAGGCATAGGTGTCATACAAAGACTAAAACCTATACTGCACCCCGGCAAAGGGCCAGAATATATTCAAGTCAGAAAAGCTATTAAAACTAAAGGACATAGGCAAACTACAGATGTATACCATTGTAAAGGAGTTTCACCACAATACATTACCACAATCCATAGCCTCCAATTTCACACTAAGCACCGACATCCACAAACACAACACTAGGACAAAACACAATCTACACACTCAATTTACATGAACAGAAATAGGAAAACGACGAATTACAAATAACAGCCACAACACTATGGAACAGCACCAGTACACAAATACACGATAGTATATTAAACCAGAAATCCTTTAAGAAAATTGCCAGGGAATCTATGATCGACAAATATTAAATTAATATATTTATACCTGATGGTCACAGATTCTCTGCTAATTAATGATAATACAAACCTAAGGCATTCCACCACCACCACCACCACCACCACCACCAGCACCACCATCACCAGCACCACCACCACTATAGATAAACCAACATAACCTAATAATTGAAGTAATAAGTAACACAAACATACTTCACAGTTTATTTTCACTACTACTACACATAAACAGCCTACACACGATCAATGCATATGTCGATTCTTAACAACTCCAACTATCTCAACTTCATATTACAGATTACAAATTTGGATAAAATCCGCCATGCGATTATGGAGGAGATGCATTTTGACAATTTCCGGTAAATTTTTCATAACATTTATGATTTTCGACCCAGTACAATCCTGAATAGATGTTCTGGAGCCTACTGTGATAGGGTCTGTCCAGCAAACTAGGGCTTGAAATCTGACAAGCAGTTAATGATTAGTAACGTTTTGACAATTTCTTCTAAATTTTACATAAAATCTAACATTTTCACCCCCCAAAAATTGACCAATCAAAATTCTGTATACATGTTCAATATAATCTAAGGTTTTTCACCAAAAACACGACCAATCAAAATGATGTATACAATTTCTGAAGTCTAGCTCCAATAGGCTCCTTCCAGCCAAAGTAAGTTCAAATCTGCTAAGTGGTTAAAGAGGAGTAGCGTTTTGACAATTTCCGATAAATTTATCACAAAATCAAAGATTTTCACACAAAGAAATTGAGCAATCAAAATACTGTATACAAGTTCTGAAGCCTACCCTCATAGGGTCCTTCCAGCCATATTACATTGAAATCCGACAAGCGGTTAATGAGTAGCGCTTTTAAACAAAAGTTGATGGATGGACGATGGATGTCATGCATCACAGTGACCTTGACCTTTTGACCAAACATCATTGTGCGATGCCGTATCATCATAAGGAGGGATGTGTCCAAGTTTGGCTCCAGTATGATTAACTAAACATGAGATATAAATAGAAAAATTGAGCTAAACGGAAAATGTTAATGTTGAAAAAAGCGAGTTTTTTTTACCAAGGTCTGAGTGACCTTGACCATTGACCTTTTATCCAAGGTCATTGTGGGATGCTGTGTCACTATAAGGAAGCATGTGCCCAAGGTTGGGTGCAGTATGATTAACCAAACCTGAGATATAAACAGAAAAGTTGAGCTAAATGCAAATTGGGCGCCGCCGCAGGACGACATGCAAGCTATCGCAATAGCTCATTTTGCTTCGTAAATTCGAGCTAAAAATATGGGGTGGATGGAACGCTGTCTTACATTATCTGGGAAACACAATACACCATAACTTACAAATCTTAGTCATATTGCATACTAAATATGACTAAAAACTTGATTTTTAAATACTCACGAAAACTAGTGTCACACATGTGACGCCTAAAAATTGGACATTATACACCTGAGAGGTGGTACAGCTCCAACATCATCTGATGTTGAGGGTAATGATTCAATATTTCGCCTTCCTAACTCTATCACAGCCTAAAAATATCTCAAAATTAACTTAATTTCACAAAAAGAACTGAATATGAAAATGTGGTCTTAATGGAAGCCAATTCTAATAGCAGGTGATTTGTCAAATGGCACACACGGACTTCCACTTGCACTGTGATCTGACAGCTAGTTACCTGCCTAATAGGGGCAGGTTTATTGTGAATTCAGTGTATAACTGAGCCAGTTGGATATATTGGCATGTATTATATTTCTTCATAATGTTAAGTATACTCTTGAAGTGAAATGCAACAAATGTTCTGTTGATGATTTTGATTATAATTGGATTGGAAGCCATTGCTGCAATGTCTTTCAATCCCATTATGCTCAAATTATTTTACTTTCTTTTGGAAATAGGTTAAGCTATTTCTGAGCTTATTGTAGCTATTAGCTGCCCTGGCTGTTGCAAGTGCACTCAATGCATGGCCAGTCCTAATAAGCTGGCTTAATGCGGATGGGTCCAATATGATTCTTCTTCTTGTCTCCATTTACTAGGGTTAGCATCGACTGTACATGTAGTGTCTGAAGAAAGGACTGAGTTACTATACTGGGGAATATCTGCGTTGGTCCATGTCCATGGGAGTTAAAATGTCTAGAGAAAATGATGTGTCATTCGTAGTTTCGCAAATTCAGGCATTTTGAGATCGGCTGTCATTAAAGTGGGGCCAAACTTACTACATAATAAAGAGGCCTGCCCACAGCAATGCATTGTTTACATTTTCCATGAAGCTCAAACCATAAAATCCTGTTACTCAGAATCTGTAATAAACCCGCCGGGTTTCAGGAAACATTAAGACATGAGTGAATTTTGCAAACTAGCAAAGGAAATGTAATTACGATTTCACAGCACATTGGTCGTAATATTAAATTAGCCCCTCCAAAAATGGCGTCGCTTCCAGGGTATTATGGGAAATTTGATTGTGATGACATCATCGCTATTTTATGAATATGTCTCATTTTTGGTTGTTGGCTGTCAACTCGATGAAGGTTCTCTCTAATACCAATGGGAATGAACATGAGCTCTCAGCCTATGTACGGATCTGATCACTCGCTCAGGTATCTGATGTCACAATCAAATATGTCACTTGTTAGCTGACGGCACATCGTAGTTATGTCATGAAAGCGCCAATGGTATATTAGAAAGTTTAAATTTATAGTTATCTTGAAACTGAGATTCTGGGAATACAGGGTTCAGTGCTAAAATTGAATGGCAAGCTGTTGCTGTCCAGGCAGCAGTAACTTACATTCAAATCAGTTTCAAAATATTTAACAGTTGTTCTATCTGTTTTACTCATCTTAACTGGTTGATTTCAAATTGAGATACTGGGTTCAACATCACTATCATCTTGAATTGTAAATGATATTTCCCATATCAAGCTGAAATTTAATTGGTGGACCTGAGATGGCTATTTCAATGTTGATTGGCTCTGTAAGGTCATGTGACATTGCATAGCTTAGAGCGGTCATATGATACCCATACCTTTGCTAATATAAACCTTTTGAATATCCCTCTTTGTTGAAGGCCGAGTAGCTGTCCTTCTAGACAAGTTATGGTAATTTGAATTAATATTAGCAACGAATAGATAGAATATTTGAAAACATGTTCTACTGAAGTGAGTTAACTTTCCCTTCCAGTATGATGAAACAAGACAGAATACAATTTACTAATATAGATTCATTAATGTATCAAAATTCTAAGGAATTATTTACATATTTTATGAAAAAATACAGCGACAATAATCTAAAATATATTACATGAAACATCTTTTTTTGCAATTTCTTTTGTTTGAAAAAGTGTACACAATATAGACAATGACAGAAGAACACGTATCTAGTTATAAATAAAGGTAATAGTGTTTTATTAACCCTTTAATCCTTTTGCTGATAAATTCCTTGTAACTCAATTACAAGCCTAGGCTTTATTAGGCTAATTTTGAGATTAAAATGACTGGAAGCCATCTTAAAGCTTAATCTCAAAATCTTTAAGAGAATATGCTCTATTCATTTATTTTATCACTGATTTGTCATTGAATAGTTAACCCTTTAATGGTCAAGTCAACCAAAAGCAGCCTATGCAGTTGTCCTGAGAAATGTTCATTTGCAGACCAAAAGACTATTTTTGAAAATTTATCACTGGAATGACTGGTTCAACATCACTATCATCTTGAATTGTAAATGATATTTCCCATATCAAGCTGAAATCTAATTGGTGGACCTGAGATGGCTATTTCAATGTTGATTGGCTCTGTAAGGTCATGTGCCATTGCATGAGATGAAGAGCGTGTACTAGGAAAAGCATAGAGCGGCCATATGATACCCATACCTTTGCTAATATAAACCTTTTGAATATCCCTCTTTGTTGAATGCCGAGTAGCTGTCCTTCTAGACAAGTTATGGTAATTTGAATTAATATTAGCAACGAATAGATAGAATATTTGAAAACATGTTCTACTGAAGTGAGTTAACTTTCCCTTCCAGTATGATGAAATAAACGAAATCTAGGATTTCTTTTTTCACGAGAGAGTTGATACTTACCTCCCTAATACTTTTGATATTGCTAAATATTGGCTTTCACTCAATAAACACTCAGATTTAAAACAGTTAGGTGCCCCTACTGGGCAGGGAGTCAGAGCGTAGTCTGGCGGATGCCAGCCCCACCACCGCGCATGCGCAGACTAGCACTTCCTCTGACTAGATTATTGGCTGACACACATGCAACTATTAAGAGCCTGAAGACCGAGCCTCTGTGGGGTGGAGAGGCCGGGTCCGTATCTAGGGAGGTAAGTATCAACTCTCTCGTGAAAAAAGAAATCCTAGATTTCGTTTATTTCACTTCAAGAGTATACTTACCTCCCTAATACTTTTGATATTGCCAGAATTCGAAAGTGAATCTGGCGGGAGGGAGGCGAGGTCAAAAGACCAGCTCATCCCTATACGCTTTTCTGCGTTTAAGGCACTTAAACTTCTGAAACTGTAAGAAAAAACAGTCAGGATTTGACTAACCATCGGATAACACTACCGATGTATGAGAGATGACCGAATGTCATATGCGCTCCCCCCCCCCTCCTTCCTGGGAGGAAGAGTCGCCTGACCTCAATGTCCTATACGCTCTCTACGTACAAGTGCCATGTACTACAGGACAGAGACGAAAAAACTCCATTTTCGTAACTCTCAACAATGAACCACACAAATACACAAACCATCACCATATTAATAACGGGTAATCGTGACAATACAATCAACAACGGACAACACATGAACAAGACTGACCTTGTTGAAAATGGCTGCTGACATCATCTTCCCATTGGTAAAGACTGATGCAGGCCCAAAAAAGTGGGTGTTTCCATAAATTAATTGTGAAATATATAAGTAATGAGGAAAAACCTCCTCAAAAAATATAAACCGAGTTATTTTTTCAAAATCGACAAGGCGAGAGGATTAGAGGTGTCACGGAGATAATGGTCTGTAAAACTTGACTCACAGTGCCACTGAGCCACCGACATAATATCATCCACAGGGACCCCATTAAATAGGGCCGTGGATGTCACTACGCCGCGGATACTGTGAGCCTTGGCCACGTCAACCTGCTTCCCGGTGGCGGATTTATGGCAAAACTGAATGCATTCCACAATCCACCTGGAAATGGTGTCCTTAGAAGCCCTGCCATGGGGTTCAATATATGACAACCATAACGCTGACTGGTCGGTGCGCCACTCCGCCGTACGTTGTTTGTACCGGCGCAGCGCCCGGACGGGACACCATGCTTTAGAATTAGGATCATATCTAGTTAAAGCAGGCAAAATAATAGGTTGACCTGGATATTTCAACGACTGATTTTTAGCCAAGAAATTAATCCTAGGTAGCAGCTTAAGGCCTTCCCCTGAAACCACAAAACGGTCATCCTCGGCTGATAAGGCATGAATTTCACTCCTACGCCTAGCCGAGGCCGCAGCAATTAAAAACACAGTCTTCAGTGTTAATAGTTTCATAGAAATGGAACTAAGTGGTTCAAAAGGCTTATCACCTAGTACTTGAAGCACTAGCGATAAACTCCAAGACGGAATCACAGGTGGATTCCTTGGTCTTAGATTGCCCATGCCTTTAATTAATACATTTAATGTATTTACTTCATCACTTCCCCTCTTAGCCAAGCAAGGAATAACAGACATTAATGCTGACTTATAACCAGCAATAGAGTTAGGCTTGAGGCTATAGGCATCATAGAGGTGACAGAGGAAATCAGCTACTACTTGAATAGATGAATCCATTGGATCAATACATCTTTTTGAGCACCATTCTGCAAATCTGTTGATTTTATAATTATATGCTCTGGAGGTTGACCCCCTCCTGGCTTTGGCCATAAACATGGCTGCTTGCTCAGAAAAGCCCTCCTTAATTCTAGATTCCTTGACAACATCCACGCAGTCAATCTGAACATTGACGGATTGTTGTGAAGGGCCTTGCCCTGGAAGATAATATCGTCCATCAGAGGCAGAGGAACCGGATTGCAGACCAGAGGGTCCAGCAGATCCGTATACCATGATCGGCTTGGCCAATCCGGGGCGATCAGAAGCACTTGGCATTCCTCTTGTCTGATTTTCTGAAGAATTTTTGGAATCAGGATTGCTGGAGGGAATGCGTATGCATACATTCTCCCCCAGCTGATAGCTAACGCATCTGTTGCGAAAGCGCTTGGATCCGGAATCGGAGAGACGTACGTCGTCATCTTCGCATTCTTCTTCGTTGCGAACAAATCGATGTTGGGTTTCCCCCAATGGTCGAACAGACGATCCGCCACACATTGATTTAGTTGCCATTCCGTGGGTAAAACACTCATCCTTCGGCTCAATGAGTCTGCTAGCAGGTTTAACCTTCCCGGAATATGAACTGCTTTCAAGGTAATCTGGTGATCCAGACACCAACAAAGCAGTTTCCATGTCATCATACAGAGACTGGGCGACTTCGTTCCGCCCTGGCGGTTTATGTAAGTCACAACTGTTGAGTTGTCTGAACGAATAAGAACAATCTTGCCCTGAACTTTCTGTAAGAAATGTTCCAGGCCCAGGACTACTGCTTTTAGCTCCAGTAGATTTATATGTTCCTTTGACTGTTCCAGATTCCAAAGCGCTGATATCGTGTACTCTTCCAGGCAAGCTCCCCAGCCCTCCATCGATGCATCTGTATACACAGTCACCTGAGGGTGGGGAGGGGTTAGCAAAACCCCCGGCAAGAGATTCTCTGTATTCAACCACCATTGCAGGTGGTGAATGAGAGGCGCCAACACTGACACATTCGAGTCCAGCGAACCTGTACTCTGGGTCCATTGTGTCATGAGAAATAACTGGATCGGCCGCCTGCGTAAGGCGGCCTGAGGAATGACTGGTTCCAATGAAACCATCAACCCCAGCATTCTCAAGTAAACCCGTGCCAGGACATGACGACTGTCGCACACTGACTGAATTAATGAGATGAGTTTCTGAACTCTCTCCTGAGTAGGATAAACATATCCTGTCTCTAGATCGAAGAACATCCCCAGGTAAACAAACTTCTGGGATGGAGTCAGCTCTGATTTTGGGAAATTGATCATCCAGCCTAAGTCTGTGAGAGTTTTCAAAACAATCTCCAGATTGGCCGACAAACTTTCCCGGGTGTGCGCTTTCAACAGCCAGTCGTCTATGTACGTGTGGACTGCTATGCTTCTCCTGCGGAGGTATGCTGTGATCGCAAGAACCACACGGGTGAAAACCCGAGGAGCCGTGGAAATTCCGAAGGGCAACACCCTGAATTCCCACTGTCTGCCCTGGAATGCAAATCTCAGGAAGCGACAGAAACTCCCGTGGATGGGGATGTGGAAATAAGCGTCCTTCAAATCTATCGACGCCGTCCACATCCCCCTCTCCAACCCCGCCAACACCGAGCGCACCGTTTCCATCTTGAAACTGGGCGTCTCGATGAACTTGTTCAATGGCTTGAGGTTGAGAATCGGTCTCCACCCTCCGGTGCATTTTGTTACTAAGAACAGGGTTGAATAGAAGCCCGGACACCTTTGTGCTGGCTGAATAGCTCCTTTTTGTACGAGGGAATTTATCTCCTCCTCGATACACAACCTTTGCTCTGGCTCTCTCGGAATGGGAGTCCAGACTGGCACTAGAGACAGTCGCGACGGCGGGCCTGTCATCCACTCTGGATGATACCCGACGGAAAGCCATCGCAAGACTAAACGGTCCTGAGTTAACCGTTCCCACTCTTGCATGTGGTCGGCTAGCCGGCCTCCCACCGGTCCACCTAGGGACCGCGGTGGACACAAGGCATGCAAGAGCGGCACTGTCTCCGTCGCCATACACACCGGAGTGGTTCTTACCGCGGTAAGCGTCCTGTCAGGACCGATAACCACGCCCAGATCCTCGCGCGCCCCGCCCCGCCCCGCGCGCACCTTGGTGCGCGGGCGGCTGCCTGGCTGACGGCGCCTGAGGAACCTGCGCCCCCCTCGCTGCTGGCCGAATCGCACGCGGCCGAGGCCGACGCTGCGACGGTGGCTGGCCTCTGACTTGGCCAGCACCACCTCGAGCCTGCAGGGGACGATACGCAGGGGCCGCGGCGCGAACGTTAGCACGACGCAGCACCTCAAACTGCTCGCGCAGCGCCCTCTGGTTATTCACCAGGGTGACCGTCTCCTGGAGGTGGCGACATCCCTCACCTCCAAAAAGACCAGGACCCGTCATAGGCGTACGGAGTAGCCTATTGTACAGGTCCTGAGACGGGCACAGATTGTCCAGGGCAAACGTGCGTCTTGCCCGGACACTCCTGGTCACCGCCCGAGTCATACAGTCCAGCGCCAGGTTAATACCATCCTGGATGGCTCGCTGGACCGTGACCGGGCTTGGCTGGCGCGATGCGGATGCCGTTACTACCCCCTGTAACAGCTGGGAGACGTGGGACAGAGCGGCAATCGAAGCCCTCCCACTCTCCTCCGCATCACGCAACGCGGTATTCGCCGAACGCAACGCGTTCGAGCACAAGACCCCCGTGTCAGAACGGGAGCCTGGCCGCGCATCCTCACCCAAAGCCGCGCGGTCATCCACGCTGGGCTTGGGTACCACACCGTACCGCTGGTAATCCAGGGGCACGATGCGACAACGCCTGGCCACCTCGCGAGGGGCCTTCGCGAGACGTCCACTCGAGTTAATGGACGACTCCGCCGCCTTGAACATGTCAACGACATGCTCCGCCAGCGGCAGAGAAGGCATAGCGTTAGCAGTCGGTTTGCCAGCTAACCACGGCCTGTGGTCACGCTGGCTAGGCGACTGCTCCACGGGCAGATCAGGCCTAACGCTCACCAACCACTGGCAAGCGTCAGACCAATCCTCCTCCGTGGCTAACTGCGAGCGCTCTACAAGACGGGGACCTTCGTCTTCCTCCTGAGCGCAAGCAGCAGAGCTTGACGGCGGGTACGCTGATACACCTGGCAAGCCAGGGAAAACATGCGGGCCTGATAGCACCGGCATGACAATATCACTGGTTTGACCAGGAGCAGGCACCGTGGCAGAGTGCGGGGTATATAC
Organism: Chaetoderma sp. LZ-2023a; assembly: GCA_034401795.1. NCBI lineage: Eukaryota > Metazoa > Mollusca > Caudofoveata > Chaetodermatida > Chaetodermatidae > Chaetoderma > Chaetoderma sp. LZ-2023a. The sequence continues at coordinate 109,818,711 of CM067374.1, forward strand.
CGCCCCACCACGGGCCCGGCCAGCACCAGCAACACCCTCGGCAAGCCGAGGTATGCGGTACCGCTGGCCATCAGCAGCGCCCTGGGCCACCACCTGAGCCGCGGACTTTACTCCAGGGTGAGTAAAACCGTGGAAGAAGCCGCCTGTATTCCCCGCGAGGGGTGCACAAACTTCTTCATCCATGTCCACGTCGTCAGACGGCGACCCTAGCAGGTAATCCTCATCACCCTGGTCAGAAAGATTAGACCCCGGGTCAGCAAAGAGAGCTAACCCGGGCTGACCAGGAACGGTGCCATAGGAGGTACTGGCCACCGCGGCGTGCGGATACCCCTGGACTGATAAGCAGCCCGCGGGTTCCAGCGACAACCGTCCACGGTCCCCTCTCGGCGCGGCAATAAGCCTGCTGCCAGGGTCGTGGAACGCCCCCTCTAATGGGGCCACCTCTGAATCGTCGAACAACGGAAGCGGTCTAAGGAAAACCGATCCAGAGGCGGGGATTACCTGCTCCGAAGCCGATGATGAGGACAGTAAAGGATTTGGTCCAGGAAGCATGCCACGAAGCAACCCTGGAACCAAATCCTTTATTGTCCTCTTCATCTCTCCCAACATCTCGGTCCGGAAGGCCTCCATATCCACCGCGGACGAGACCTTCCCCTTACCCTTCCTACTTACAACCTCTCGTTTCCGCTTCTTCTTCTTCTCCTCCTCTACCACCTTGTCCGTCGCCTGTAAGCAGCACAAGAATTCGGACATTAACTCGCCCCCCCAGTGCTTACATATGTCACAATTAACCAAGGGACCACAAGGGCTACATTGATAGCACAGATGAGGCCAGAACTTTTCATGTAGAAAACGTCCACAGGACGCGCAACCAGGTCCCTGAAACAGGGCAAAGGACAAGGAGTATGAGCAAACTAGTTAAGCTTAGAGACTCAAACCAACTCAAAGAGAAGGAAAACGATCATAAAGATCAATATACATCAGAAACCAGCATAGCGACTTGAATTGCTGATAAATACATAGCCAGGCTGATTATGACGTCATTAATCCCGTGACAGGAAAAATTCGATCCCAACAAAACATCCAAGTGCAAGGACGAATTGTATGCTGAATGGATAAGTCGACTACACAACCATCAGATACATATAGATAACTCTTTTCTGGCAAAAATGTTAATTATCTCCCTTTGTTTGTTTACTATAATTAACATCACCACATTATCAATAACTAGATACCTGACACTTTGTATAGACAAACCATCCAACGTAACGAACCGGAGAACTCCACCATCTGCACGCCTCTTAACTCTCTCCACCTCATGGGGAAGGAATTGGATCAAGAGGGCAAAGTGAGAAGACCTTTATACTAGGCCTCCAACTCACTGGACATAATTTTTCATTTGGTTAGATAACCTAACAGTGTTAGTAGGAAATGGAACCATGGTGGAGAGAAAACTAACTCTCTGCTGCTGTGATGTCACCACCTAGCGTCATACAGACCTGTGGACATAAACAGAAAGAGAAATTAGCCTTAGGTAGCACCGAGTTGACATAAACCAACTAACCAAGGCGCTTATCACGGTAAACGCGAGTCCCGGAAACACAATACACCGGGAAGAAAACTCGCTAATTTTACTAGAAGTCACCTGATTTAAAGGTCCTAAGTCCTCCTTTGGCGAAGTGTTCCTTCCTGCCATCCAAATCAGATACTATCACTCCAAAATAACACCACTTAAACAGTTTAAGAGTAGGAAAAGCTATTGCACAAAAAGACATGTGTGTTCTCTCTGCCAATAATCTAGCAAAGAGGAAGTGCTAGTCTGCGCATGCGCGGTGGTGGGGCTGGCATCCGCCAGACTACGCTCTGACTCCCTGCCCAGTAGGGGCACCTAACTGTTTTAAATCTGAGTGTTTATTGAGTGAAAGCCAATATTTAGCAATATCAAAAGTATTAGGGAGGTAAGTATACTCTTGAAGTGAAACAAGACAGAATACAATTTACTAATATAGATTAAACGAAATCTAGGATTTCTTTTTTCACGAGAGAGTTGATACTTACCTCCCTAATACTTTTGATATTGCTAAATATCGGCTTTCACTCAATAAAACACTCAGATTAAAAACAGTTAGGTGCCCCTACTGGGCAGGGAGTCAGAGGTAGTCCGGCGTATGCTCGCCCCACCACCGCGCATGCGCCGACTACTACTTCCTCTGGCTCATTTATTGGCTAACACATGCAACTACCAAGAGCCTGAAGACCGAGCCTCTGTGGGGCGGAGAGGCCGGGTCCGTATCTAGGGAGGTAAGTATCAACTCTCTCGTGAAAAAAGAAACCCTAGATTTCGTTTATTTCACATCAAGAGTATACTTACCTCCCTAATACTTTTGATATTGCCAGAATTCGAAAGAGAATCTGGCGGGAGGGAGGCGAGGTCAAAAGACCAGCTCTTCCCTATACGCTTTCAAGCGTTTAAGGCACTTATGACGTCTGAAACTGTGTGAAAACACAGTCAGGATTTGATAAACCATCGGATAACACAACCGATGTCTGAGAGATGACCGATTTGTCATATGCGCTCCCCCCCCCCCCCTTGGGAGGAAGATTAAATGACCTCAATGTCCTACACGCTCTCTTCGTACTAGTGCCAAGTACTATAGGACAGAGACGAAAAGGCTCCATTTTCGTATACTCTCTCTAAAGAACCACAACCCACATAAACCATCACCATATTAATAACACTGGGTAACGTGACAATACAAAACAATGAACAACACATGAACAAGACTGACCTTGTTGTACTAGGAAACTGTCATCACGATTCCAGTAGAGAAGGATGATACAGTCCCGACAAGTGGTTGTCACCGTCGCTGAATGGCGAAGTATATAAGCAATGCGGAAGCACTCTTCACAACATAAAGCGGTTATTGTTTCAAAATCGACAAGGCGAGAGGGTTAGAGGTGTCACGGAGGTAATGGTCTGTAAAACTTGACTCACAGTGCCACTGAGCCACTGACATAATATCATCCACAGGGACCCCACTAAATAGGGCAGTGAACATCGTCGTGTCGTG